>JAQOOD010000082.1:0-65195 GCA_029633175.1 Citrus glauca
AGTCCATGCCCCAAGGCTATAGCCCACCCCCTTTTTGGGCATTTTCCGCAGGACGAACTTGGCGCCAAGGGGGTTCGACTGCTCTTTTTTGGGCGCGGCTGCGCCCGCGGCCTATTTTTGTCATGGGGGACGTGGTGGCCAAAGTCTTGGCCCATTCCGAGTCCGGCATACGAAGTTCGCCAGCCCCATGCCTCAAGGCTATGGCCCACCCCTTGTTTGGGCATTTTTTCGCAGGACGAACATGGCGCCAAGGGGTTCGGCTGCTCTTTTTTGGGCGCGGCTGTGTCCGCAACCTATTTTTGTCGCTGGGAGGGGGTGGGCAAAGTCTCGGCACATTCCGAGTCCGGTGGACGAAGTTTGCCAGCCCCACGCCCCAAGGCTATAGCCCACCCCTTTTTTGGGAATTTTTCCGCATGACGAACTTGGCGCCAAGGGGTTCGGCTGCTCTTTTTTGGGCGCGGCTGTGCCCGCAGCCTAGTTTTGTCTCGGGGAGGGGGGTGAGCAAAGGCTCGGCACATTCCGCGTCCGGCGGACGAAGTTAGCCCGCCCCACGCCCCAAGGCTATAGCCCCATCCCCTTTTTGGGCATTTTTCCGCCGGACGAACTTGGCGGCAAGGGGTTCGGCCACTCTATTTTGGGCGCGGCTGTGCCCGCAGCCTATTTTTGTCGCGGGGAGGGGGTGGAAAAACTCTCGGCCCATTCCGAGTCCGGCAGACGAACTTCGCCGGCCCCACGCCCCAAGGCTGTAGCCCACCCCGTTTTTGGGCATTTTTCCGCAGGACGAACTTGGCGCCAAGGGGTTCGGCTGCTCTTTTTTGGGTGTGGCTGCGCCCGCGGCCTATTTTTGTCGCGGGGAGGGGGTGGGCAAAGTCTCGGCACATTCCGAGTCCGGCGGACGAAGTTCGCCAGCCCCACGCCCCAAGGCTATAGCCCACCCCTTTTTTGGGCATTTTTCCACAGGACGAACTTGGCGCCAAGGGGTTCGGCTGCTCTTTTTTGGGTGCGGTTGTGCCCACGGCCTATTTTTGTCGCGGGGAGGGGGTGGGCAAAGTCTCCGCCCATTCCGAAGAAGGCGGATGAAGCTCGCCAGCCCCACGGCCCAAGGCTATAGCCCACCCCTTTTTTGTGCATTTTTCCGCAGGACGAGCTTGGCGCCAAGGGGTTCGGCTGCTCTTTTTTGGGTGCGGCTGCGCCCGCGGCCTACTTTTGTCCCGGGGAGGGGGTGGGCAAAGTCTCGGCACATTCCGAGTCCGGCGGACGAAGTTCGCCCGCCCCACGCCCCAAGGCTATAGCCCACCCCTTTTTTGGGCATTTTTCCGCAGGACGAACTTGGCGCCAAGGGGTTCGGCTGCTCTTTTTTGGGTGCGGTTGTGCCCACGGCCTATTTTTGTCGCGGGGAGGGGGTGGGCAAAGTCTCGGCCCATTCCGAAGAAGGCGGATGAAGCTCGCCAGCCCCACGGCCCAAGGCTATAGCACACAACTTTTTTGGGCATTTTTCCGCAGGACGAACTTGTCGCCAAGGGGTTCGGCTGCTCTTTTTTTGGCGCGGCTGTACCCGCAGCCTATTTTTGTCGCCGGGAGGGGGTGGGAAAACTCTCGGCCCATTCCGAGTCCGGCAGACGAACTTCGCCGGCCCCACGCCCGAAGGCTGTAGCCCACCCCGTTTTTGGGCATTTTTCCGCAGGACGAACTTGGCGCCAAGGGGTTCGGCTGCTCTTTTTTGGGTGTGGCTGCGCCCGCGGCCTATTTTTGTCGCGGGGAGGGGGTGGGCAAAGTCTCGGCACATTCCGAGTCCGGCGGACGAAGTTCGCCAGCCCCACGCCCCAAGGCTATAGCCCACCCCTTTTTTGGGCATTTTTCCGCAGGACGAACTTGGCGCCAAGGGGTTCGGCTGCTCTTTTTTGGGTGCGGTTATGCCCACGGCCTATTTTTGTCGCGGGGAGGGGGTGGGCAAAGTCTCGGCCCATTCCGAAGAAGGCGGATGAAGCTCGCCAGCCCCACGGCCCAAGGCTATAGCCCACCCCTTTTTTGTGCATTTTTCCGCAGGAGGAGCTTGGCGCCAAGGGGTTCGGCTGCTCTTTTTTGTGTGCGGCTGCGCCCGCGGCCTACTTTTGTCCCGGGGAGGGGGTGGGCAAAGTCTCGGCACATTCCGAGTCCGGCGGACGAAGTTCGCCCGCCCCACGCCCCAAGGCTATAGCCCACCCCTTTTTTGGGCATTTTTCCGCAGGACGAACTTGGCGCCAAGGGGTTCGGCTGCTCTTTTTTGGGTGCGGTTGTGCCCACGGCCTATTTTTGTCGCGGGGAGAGGGTGGGCAAAGTCTCGGCCCATTCCGAAGAAGGCGGATGAAGCTCGCCAGCCCCACGGCCCAAGGCTATAGCCCACCGCTTTTTTGTGCATTTTTCCGCAGGACGAACTTGGCGCCAAGGGGTTCGGCTGCTCTTTTTTGGGCGCGGCAGGGCCGGTGGCCTATTTTTGCCTCGGGGAGGGGGTGGGAAATGTCTTGGCCCATTCCGAGGAAGGCGGACGAAGTTCGCCAGCCCCACGCTCCAAGGCTATAGCCCACCCCCTTTTTGGGCATTTTCCGCAGGACTAACTTGGCGCCAAGGGGGTTCGGCTGATCTTTTTGGGGCGCGGCTGTGCCCGCGGACTATTTTTGTCACGGGGAGGGGGTGGGAAAAGTCTCGGCCCATTCCGAGTGCGGCGGACGAAGTTCGCCAGCCCCTTGTCCCAAGGCTATAGCACACAACTTTTTTGGGCATTTTTCCGCAGGACGAACTTGTCGCCAAGGGGTTCGGCTGCTCTTTTTTTGGCGCGGCTGTACCCGCAGCCTATTTTTGTCGCCGGGAGGGGGTGGGAAAACTCTCGGCCCATTCCGAGTCCGGCAGACGAACTTCGCCGGCCCCACGCCCGAAGGCTGTAGCCCACCCCGTTTTTGGGCATTTTTCCGCAGGACGAACTTGGCGCCAAGGGGTTCGGCTGCTCTTTTTTGGGTGTGGCTGCGCCCGCGGCCTATTTTTGTCGCGGGGAGGGGGTGGGCAAAGTCTCGGCACATTCCGAGTCCGGCGGACGAAGTTCGCCAGCCCCACGCCCCAAGGCTATAGCCCACCCCTTTTTTGGGCATTTTTCCGCAGGACGAACTTGGCGCCAAGGGGTTCGGCTGCTCTTTTTTGGGTGCGGTTGTGCCCACGGCCTATTTTTGTCGCGGGGAGGGGGTGGGCAAAGTCTCGGCCCATTCCGAAGAAGGCGGACGAACTTCGGCAGCCCCACGGCCCAAGGCTATAGCCCACCCCTTTTTTGTGCATTTTTCCACAGGACGAGCTTGGCGCCAAGGGGTTCGGCTGCTCTTTTTTGGGTGCGGCTGCGCCCGCGGCCTACTTTTGTCCCGGGGAGGGGGTGGGCAAAGTCTCGGCACATTCCGAGTCCGGCGGACGAAGTTCGCCCGCCCCACGCCCCAAGGCTATAGCCCACCCCTTTTTTGGGCATTTTTCCGCAGGACGAACTTGGCGCCAAGGGGTTCGGCTGCTCTTTTTTGGGTGCGGTTGTGCCCACGGCCTATTTTTGTCGCGGGGAGGGGGTGGGCAAAGTCTCGGCCCATTCCGAAGAAGGCGGATGAAGCTCGCCAGCCCCGCGGCCCAAGGCTATAGCCCACCGCTTTTTTGTGCATTTTTCCGCAGGACGAACTTGGCGCCAAGGGGTTCGGCTGCTCTTTTTTGGGCGCGGCAGGGCCGGTGGCCTATTTTTGCCTCGGGGAGGGGGTGGGAAATGTCTTGGCCCATTCCGAGGAAGGCGGACGAAGTCCGCCAGCCCCACGCTCCAAGGCTATAGCCCACCCCCTTTTTGGGCATTTTCCGCAGGACTAACTTGGCGCCAAGGGGGTTCGGCTGATCTTTTTGGGGCGCGGCTGTGCCCGCGGACTATTTTTGTCACGGGGAGGGGGTGGGAAAAGTCTCGGCCCATTCCGAGTGCGGCGGACGAAGTTCGCCAGCCCCTTGTCCCAAGGCTATAGCACACAACTTTTTTGGGCATTTTTCCGCAGGACGAACTTGTCGCCAAGGGGTTCGGCTGCTCTTTTTTTGGCGCGGCTGTACCCGCAGCCTATTTTTGTCGCCGGGAGGGGGTGGGAAAACTCTCGGCCCATTCCGAGTCCGGCGGACGAAGTTCGCCAGCCCCTTGTCCCAAGGCTATAGCACACAACTTTTTTGGGCATTTTTCCGCAGGACGAACTTGGCGCCAAGGGGTTCGGCTGCTCTATTTTTGGCGTGGCTGTGCCCGCGGCCTATTTTTGTAGGCGGGAGGGGGTGGGAAAACTCTCGGCCCATTCCGAGTCCGGCGGACGAACTTCGGCTGCCCCACGCCCCAGGGCTATAGCACACAACTTTTTTGGGCATTTTTCCGCAGGACGAACTTGGCGCCAAGGGGTTCGGCTGCTCTATTTTTGGCGCGGCTGTGCCCGCGGCCTATTTCTGTCACCGGGAGGGGGTGGGAAAACTCTCGGCCCATTCCGAGTCCGGCGGACGAACTTCGGCAGCCCCACGCCCCAAGGCTATAGCACACAACTTTTTTGGGCATTTTTCCGTAGGACGAACTTGGCGCAAAGGGGTTCGGCTGCTGTTTTTTCAGTGCGGCTGTGCCCGCGGCCTATTTTTGTCATGGGGAAGGCGTAGGAAGTTCGCCAGCCCCACGCCCCAAGGCTATAGCCGACCCCCTTGTTGGGCATTTTTTCGCAGAACGAACTTGGCGCCAAGGGGTTCGTCTGCTCTTTTCTGGGCGCGGCTGTGCCCGCCGCCTATTTTTGTCATGGGGAAGGGGTGGGCAAAGTCTCGGCGCATTCTGAGTCCGGCGGACGAAGTTCGCCCGCCCCGCGCCCCAAGGCTATAGCCCACCCCTTTTTTGGGCATTTTTCCGCAGGACGAACTTGGCGCCGAGGGGTTCGGCTTCTCTTTTTATGGCGCGGCTGTGCCCGCGGCTTATTTTTGTCATGGGGAGGGGGTGGGAAAAGTCTCGGCCCATTCCGAGTGCGGCGGACGAAGTTCGCCAGCCCCTTGTCCCAAGGCTATAGCACACAACTTTTTTGGGCATTTTTCCGCAGGACGAACTTGGCGCCAAGGGCTTCGGCTGCTCTTTTTTGGGCGCGGCAGTGCCGGTGGCCTATTTTTGCCTCGGGGAGGGGGTGGGAAATGTCTTGGCCCATTCCGCGGAAGGCGGACGAAGTTCGCCAGCCCCACGCTCCAAGGCTATAGGCCACCCCCTTTTTGAGCATTTTCCGCAGGACTAACTTGGCGCCAAGGGGGTTCGGCTGATCTCTTTTGGGCGCGGCTGTGCCCGCGGCCTATTTTTATCGCGGGGAGGGGGTGGGAAAAGTCTCGGCCCATTCCGTGTGCGGCGGACGAAGTTCGCCAGCCCCTTGTCCCAAGGCTATAGCACACAACTTTTTTGGGCATTTTTCCGCAGGACGAACTTGGCGCCAAGGGGTTCGGCTGCTCTTTTTTTGGCGCGGCTGTGCCCGCGGCCTATTTTTGTCGCCGGGAGGGGGTGGAAAAACTCTCGGCCCATTCCGAGTCCGGCAGACGAAGTTCGCCAGCCCCTTGTCCCAAGGCTATAGCACACAACTTTTTTGGGCATTTTTCCGCCGGACGAACATGGCGCCAAGGGGTTCGGCTGCTCTTTTTTTGGCGCGGCTGTGCCCGCGGCCTATTTTTGTCGCCGGGAGGGGGTGGGAAAACTCTCGGCCCATTCCGAGTCCGGCGGACGAAGTTCGCCAGCCCCACGCCCCAAGGCTATAGCACACAACCCTTTTTTGGGCATTTTTCCGCAGGACGAACTTGGCGCCAAGGGGTTCGGCAGCTCTTTTTTGGGCGCGGCTGTGCCCGCGGCCTATTTTTGTCGCGCGGAGGGGGTGGGAAAAGTGTCGGACCATTCCGAGTCAGGCGGACGAGGTTCGCCTGCCCCACGCCCCAAGGCTATAGCCCACCCCATTTTTCGGCTTTTTTCCGCAGGACGAACTTGGGGCCAAGAGGTTCGGCTGCTCTTTTTTGGGCGCGGCTGTGCCCACGGTCTATTTTTGTCGGGGGAGGGGGTGGGAATTGTCTCGGCCCATTCCGAGTCCAGCGGACGAACTTTCCTGCCTCACGCCCCAAGGCTATAGCCCACCCCTTTTTTGGGCTTCTTTCCGCAGGACGAACTTGGCGCCAAGGGGTTCGGCTGCTCTTTTTTGGGCGCGGCTGTGCCCGCAGCCTATTTTTGTCTCGGAGAGGGGGTGGGCAAAGTCTCAGCACATTCCGAGTCCGGCGGACGAAGTTCGCCCGCCCCACGCCCCAAGGCTACAGCCCATCCCCTTTTTGGGCATTTTTCTGCCGGACGAACTTGGCGGCAAGGGGTTCGGCCACTCTATTTTGGGCGCGGCTGTGCCCGCAGCCTATTTTTGTCGCGGGGAGGGGGTGGAAAAACTCTCGGCCCATTCCGAGTCCGGCAGATGAAGTTCGCCAGCCCCACGCCCGAAGGCTGTAGCCCACCCCCTTTTTGGGCATTTTTCCGCAGGACGAACTTGGCGCCAAGGGGTTCGGCTGCTCTTTTTTGGGTGCGGCTTCCCCCGCGGCCTATTTTTGTCGCGGGGAGGGGGTGGGCAAAGTCTCGGTACATTCCGAGTCCGGCGGACGAACTTCGCCAACCCCACGCCCCAAGGCTATAGCCCACCCCTTTTTTGGGCATTTTTCCGCATGACGAACTTGGCGCCAAGGGGTTCGGCTGCTCTCTTTTGGGCGCGGCTGGGCCCGTAGCCTATTTTTGTCTCAGGGAGGCGGTGGGAAAAGTCTTGGCCCATTCCGAGTCCGGCGGACGAACTTCGGCAGCCCCACGCCCCAAGGCTATAGCACACAACTTTTTTGGGCACTTTTCCGCAGGACGAACTTGGCGCCAAGGGGTTCGGCTGCTATTTTTAGGGTGCAGCTGTGCCCGTGGCATATTTTTGTCGCGGGTAGGGGATGGGCAAAGTCTCGGCCCATTCCGAGGAAGGCGTACGAAGTTCGCCAGCCCCACGCCCCAAGGCGATAGCCCACCCCTTTTTTGGGTATTTTTCCGTAGGACGAACTTGGCGCGAAGGGGTTCGGCCACTCTATTTTGGGCGCGGCTGTGCCCGCGGCCTATTTTTGTCGCGGGGAGGGGATGAAAAAACTCTCGGCGCATTCCGAGTCCGGCAGACGAAGTTCGCCAGCCCCACGCCCGAAGGCTGTAGCCCACCCCCTTTTTGGGCATTTTTCCGCAGGACGAACTTCGCGCCAAGGGGTTCGGCTGCTCTTTTTTGGGTGCGGCTGCGCCCTCGGCCTATTTTTGTTGCGGGGAGGGGGTGGGCAAAGTGTCGGCCCATTCCGAGTCCGGCGGACGAACTTTGCCGGCCTCACGCCCCAAGGCTATAGCCCACCCCTTTTTTGGGCATCTTTCCGCAGGACGAACTTGGCGCCAAGGGGTTCGGCTGCTCTCTTTCAGCCGCGGCTGTGCCCGCAGCCTATTTTTGTCTCAGGGAGGGTGTGGGCAAATTCTCGGCACATTCCGAGTCCGGCGGACGAAGTTCGCCCGCCCCACGCCCCAAGGCTATAGCCCACCCCCTTTTTAGGCATTTTTCCGCAGGACGAACTTGGCGCCAAGGGGTTTGGCTGCTCATTTTTGGGAGCGGCTGTGCCCGCGGCCGATTTTTGTCGTGGGGAGGGGATGGGCAAGGTCACGGCCCATTCCGAGGAAGGCGTACGAAGTTCGCCAGCCCCACGCCCCAAGGCTATAGACCACCCCCGTTTTGGGCATTTTTCCGCAGGACGAACTTTTCGCCAAGGGGTTCGGCTGCTCTTTTTTGGGCGCGGATGTGCCCGCAGCCTATTTTTGTCTCAGGGAGGGGGTGGGAAAAGTCTCGGCCCATTCCGAGTCCGGCGGATGAACTTCGGCAGCCCCACGCCCCAAGGCTATAGCACACAACTTTTTTGGGCATTTTTCCGCAGGACGAACTTGGCGCCTAGGGGTTCGGCTGCTCTTTTTTGGGCGCCGTTGTGGCCGCGGCATATTTTTGTCACGGGGAGCGGGTGGGAAAAGTCTCGGCCCATTCCGAGTCCGGCGGAAGAAGTCCGCCCGCCCCACGCCCCAAGGCTATAGCCCACCGCCTTTTTGGGCATTTTTCCGCAGGACGAACTTGGCGCCAAGGGGTTCGGCTGCTCTTTTTTGGGCGCGGCTGCGCCCACGGCCTATTTTTGTCGCGGGGAGGGAATGGGCAAGATCTCGGCCCATTCCGAGGAAGGCGTACGAGGTTCGCCCGCCCCACGCCCCAAGGCTATAGCCCACCCCCTTTTTGGGCATTTTTCCGCAGGACAAACTTGGCGCCAAGGGGTTCGGCTGCTCTTTTTTGGGTGCGGCAGCTCCCGCGGCCTATTTTTGTCGCGGGGAGGGGATGGGCAAGGTCTCGGCCCATTCCGAGGAAGGCGTACGAAGTTCGCCAGCCCCACGCCCCAAGGCTATAGACCACCCCCTTTTTGGGCATTTTTCCGCAGGACGAACTTGGCGCCAAGGGGTTCGGCAGCTCTTTTTTGGGCGCGGATGTGCGCGCAGCCTATTTTTGTCTTAGGGAGGGGGTGGGAAAAGTCTCGGCCCATTCCGAGTCCGGCGGACGAACTTCGGCAGCCCCACGCCCCAAGGCTATAGCACACAACTTTTTTGGGCATTCTTCCGCAGGACGAACTTGGCGCCAAGGGGTTCGGCTGCTGTTTTTTGGGCGCCGTTGTGCCCGCGGCATATTTTTGTCGCTGGGAGCGGGTGGGAAAAGTCTCGGCCCATTCCGAGTCCGGCGGAAGAAGTCCGCCCGCCCCACGCCCCAAGGCTATAGCCCACCGCCTTTTTGGGCATTTTTCCGCAGGACGAACTTGGCGTCAAGGGGTTCGGCTGCTCTTTTTTGGGCGCGGCTGCGCCCGCGGCCTATTTTTGTCGCGGGGAGGGGATGGGCAAGATCTCGGCCCATTCCGAGGAAGGCGTACGAGGTTCGCCCGCCCCACGCCCCAAGGCTATAGCCCACCCCCTTTTTGGGCATTTTTCCGCAAGACAAACTTGGCGCCAAGGGGTTCGGCTGCTCTTTTTTGGGTGCGGCAGCTCCCGCGGCCTATTTTTGTCGCGGGGAGGGGATGGGCAAGGTCTCGGCCCATTCCGAGGAAGGCGTACGAAGTTCGCCAGCCCCACGCCCCAAGGCTATAGACCACCCCCTTTTTGGGCATTTTTCCGCAGGACGAACTTGGCGCCAAGGGGTTCGGCAGCTCTTTTTTGGGCGCGGATGTGCGCGCAGCCTATTTTTGTCTTAGGGAGGGGGTGGGAAAAGTCTCGGCCCATTCCGAGTCCGGCGGACGAACTTCGGCAGCCCCACGCCCCAAGGCTATAGCACACAACTTTTTTGGGCATTTTCCCGCAGGACGAACTTGGCGCCAAGGGGTTCGGCTGCTGTTTTTTGGGCGCCGTTGTGCCCGCGGCATATTTTTGTCGCTGGGAGCGGGTGGGAAAAGTCTCGGCCCATTCCGAGTCCGGCGGAAGAAGTCCGCCCGCCCCACGCCCCAAGGCTATAGCCCACCGCCTTTTTGGGCATTTTTTCCGCAGGACGAACTTGGCGCCAAGGGGTTCGGCTGCTCTTTTTTGGGCGCGGCTGCGCCCGCGGCCTATTTTTGTCGCGGGGAGGGGATGGGCAAGATCTCGGCCCATTCCGAGGAAGGCGTACGAAGTTCGCCAGCCCCACGCCCCAAGGCTATAGCCCGCCCCCTTTTTGGGCATTTTTCCACTGGACGAACTTGGCGGCAAGGGGTTCGGCTGCTCTTTTTTGGGCGCGGCTGCGCCCGCGGCCTATTTTTGTTGCAGGGAGGGGGTGGGCAAAGACTCGGTACATTCCGAGTCCGGCGGACGGAGTGCGCCAGCCCCACGCCCCAAGGCTATAGCCCACCCCTTTTTTCGGCATTTTTCCGCCGGACGAACTTGGCGCCAAGGGGTTCGGCTGCTCTTTTTTGGGCGCGGCTGTGTCCGCGGCATATTTTTGTCGTGGAGAGCGGGTGGGAAAAGTCTCGGCCCATTCCGAGTCCGGCGGACGAGGTTCGCCAGCCCCACGCCCCAAGGCTATAGCCCACCCCCTTTTTGGGCATTTTTCCGCAGGACGAACTTGGCGCCAAGAGGTTCGGCTGCTCTTTTTTGGGCGCCGTTGTGCCCGCGGCATAGTTTTGTCGCGGGGAGCGGGTGGGAAATGTCTTGGCCCATTCCGAGTCCAGCGGACGAACTTTGCTGCCTCACGCCCCAAGGCTATAGCCCACCCCTTTTTTGGGCTTCTTTCCGCAGGACGAACTTGGCGCCAAGGGGTTCGGCTGCTCTTTTTTGGGCGCGGCTGTGGCCGCAGCCTATTTTTGTCTAGGGGAGGGGGTGGGCAAAGTCTCAGCACATTCTGAGTCCGGCGGACGAAGTTCGCCCGTCCCACGCCCCAAGGCTATAGCCCATCCCCTTTTTGGGCATTTTTCCGCCGGACAAACTTGGCGGCAAGGGGTTCGGCCACTCTATTTTGGGCGCGGCTGTGCCCGCAGCCTATTTTTGTCGCGGGGAGGGGGTGGAAAAACTCTCGGCCCATTCCGAGTCCGGCAGACGAAGTTCGCCAACCCCACGCCCGAAGGCTGTAGCCCACCCCCTTTTTGGGCATTTTTCCGCAGGACGAACTTGGCGCCAAGGGGTTCGGCTGCTCTTTTTTGGGTGCGGCTGCGCCCG
Source organism: Citrus glauca (assembly GCA_029633175.1). Lineage (NCBI taxonomy): Eukaryota > Viridiplantae > Streptophyta > Magnoliopsida > Sapindales > Rutaceae > Citrus > Citrus glauca. The sequence goes on from JAQOOD010000082.1 coordinate 10,757, forward strand.
CGGCCTATTTTTGTCACGGGGAGGGGGTGGGCAAAGTCTCGGCACATTCCGAGTCCGGCGGACGAATTTCGCCAGCCCCACGCCCCAAGGCTATAGCCCACCCCTTTTTTGGGCATTTTTCCGCATGACAAACTTGGCGCCAAGGGGTTCGGCTGCTCATTTTAGGGCGCGGCTGTGCCCGCAGCCTATTTTTGTCTCAGGGAGGCGGTGGGAAAAGTCTCGGTCCATTCCAAGTCCGGTGGACGAACTTCGGCAGCCCCACGCCCCAAGGCTATAGCACAAAACTTTTTTGGGCATTTTTCCGCAGGACGAACTTGGCGCCAAGGGGTTCGGCTGCTCTTTTTTGGGCGCCGTTGTGCCCGCGGCATATTTTTGTCACGGGGAGCGGGTGGGAAAAGTCTCAGCCCATTCCGAGTCCGGCGGACGAGGTTCGCCCACCCCACGCCCCAAGGCTATAGCCCACCCCCTTTTTGGTCATTTTTCCGCAGGACGAACTTGGCGCCAAGGGGTTCGGCTGCTCTTTTTTGGGCGCCGTTGTGCCCGCGGCATAGTTTTGTCGCGGGGAGCGGGTGGGAAAAGTCTCGGCCCATTCCGAGTCAAGCGGAAGAAGTCCGCCCACCCCACGCCCCAAGGCTATAGCCCACCCCCTTTTTGGGCATTTTTCCTCAGGACGAACTTGGCGTTAAGAGGTTCGGCTGCTCTTTTTTGGGCGCCGTTGTGCCCGCGGCATAGTTTTGTCGCGGGGAGCGGGTGGGAAATGTCTCGGCCCATTCCGAGTCCAGCGGACGAACTTTGCTGCCTCACGCCCCAAGGCTATAGCCCACCCCTTTTTTGGGCTTCTTTCCGCAGGACGAACTTGGCGCCAAGGGGTTCGGCTGCTCTTTTTTGGGCGCGGCTGTGCCCGCAGCCTATTTTTGTCTCGGGGAGGGGGTGGGCAAAGTCTCAGCACATTCTGAGTCTGGCGGACGAAGTTCGCCTGCCCCACGCCCCAAGGCTATAGCCCATCCCCATTTTGGGCATTTTTCCGCCGGACGAACTTGGCGGCAAGGGGTTCGGCCACTCTATTTTGGGCGCGGCTGTGCCCGCAGCCTATTTTTGTCGCGGGGAGGGGTTGGAAAAACTCTCGGCCCATTCAGAGTCCGGCAGACGAAGTTCGCCAACCCCACGCCCGAAGGCTGTAGCCCACCCCCTTTTTGGGCATTTTTCCGCAGGACGAACTTGGCGCCAAGGGGTTCGGCTGCTCTTTTTTGGGTGCGGCTGCGCCCGCGGCCTATTTTTGTCACGGGGAGGGGGTGGGCAAAGTCTCGGCACATTCCGAGTCCGGCGGACGAATTTCGCCAGCCCCACGCCCCAAGGCTATAGCCCACCCCTTTTTTGGGCATTTTTCCGCATGACGAACTTGGCGCCAAGGGGTTCGGCTGCTCATTTTAGGGCGCGGCTGTGCCCGCAGCCTATTTTTGTCTCAGGGAGGCGGTGGGAAAAGTCTCGGTCCATTCCGAGTCCGGTGGACGAGCTTCGGCAGCCCCACTCCCCAAGGCTATAGCACAAAACTTTTTTGGGCATTTTTCCGCAGGACGAACTTGGCGCCAAGGGGTTCGGCTGCTCTTTTTTGGGCGCCGTTGTGCCCGCGGCATATTTTTGTCACGGGGAGCGGGTGGGAAAAGTCTCAGCCCATTCCGAGTCCGGCGGACGAGGTTCGCCCACCCCACGCCCCAAGGCTATAGCCCACCCCCTTTTTGGTCATTTTTCCGCAGGACGAACTTGGCGCCAAGGGGTTCGGCTGCTCTTTTTTGGGCGCCGTTGTGCCCGCGGCATAGTTTTGTCGCGGGGAGCGGGTGGGAAAAGTCTCGGCCCATTCCGAGTCAAGCGGAAGAAGTCCGCCCACCCCACGCCCCAAGGCTATAGCCCACCCCCTTTTTGGGCATTTTTCCTCAGGACGAACTTGGCGCCAAGAGGTTCGGCTGCTCTTTTTTGGGCGCCGTTGTGCCCGCGGCATAGTTTTGTCGCGGGGAGCGGGTGGGAAATGTCTCGGCCCATTCCGAGTCCAGCGGACGAACTTTGCTGCCTCACGCCCCAAGGCTATAGCCCACCCCTTTTTTGGGCTTCTTTCCGCAGGACGAACTTGGCGCCAAGGGGTTCGGCTGCTCTTTTTTGGGCGCGGCTGTGCCCGCAGCCTATTTTTGTCTCGGGGAGGGGGTGGGCAAAGTCTCAGCACATTCTGAGTCTGGCGGACGAAGTTCGCCTGCCCCACGCCCCAAGGCTATAGCCCATCCCCATTTTGGGCATTTTTCCGCCGGACGAACTTGGCGGCAAGGGGTTCGGCCACTCTATTTTGGGCGCGGCTGTGCCCGCAGCCTATTTTTGTCGCGGGGAGGGGTTGGAAAAACTCTCGGCCCATTCCGAGTCCGGCAGACGAAGTTCGCCAACCCCACGCCCGAAGGCTGTAGCCCACCCCCTTTTTGGGCATTTTTCCGCAGGACGAACTTGGCGCCAAGGGGTTCGGCTGCTCTTTTTTGGGTGCGGCTGCGCCCGCGGCCTATTTTTGTCACGGGGAGGGGGTGGGCAAAGTCTCGGCACATTCCGAGTCCGGCGGACGAATTTCGCCAGCCCCACGCCCCAAGGCTATAGCCCACCCCTTTTTTGGGCATTTTTCCGCATGACGAACTTGGCGCCAAGGGGTTCGGCTGCTCATTTTAGGGCGCGGCTGTGCCCGCAGCCTATTTTTGTCTCAGGGAGGCGGTGGGAAAAGTCTCGGTCCATTCCGAGTCCGGTGGACGAGCTTCGGCAGCCCCACGCCCCAAGGCTATAGCACAAAACTTTTTTGGGCATTTTTCCGCAGGACGAACTTGGCGCCAAGGGGTTCGGCTGCTCTTTTTTGGGCGCCGTTGTGCCCGCGGCATATTTTTGTCACGGGGAGCGGGTGGGAAAAGTCTCAGCCCATTCCGAGTCCGGCGGACGAGGTTCGCCCACCCCACGCCCCAAGGCTATAGCCCACCCCCTTTTTGGTCATTTTTCCGCAAGACGAACTTGGAGCCAAGGGGTTCGGCTGCCCTTTTTTGGGCGCCGTTGTGCCCGCAGCATAGTTTTGTCGCGGGGAGCGGGTGGGAAAAGTCTCAGCCCATTCCGAGTCCGGCGGAAGAAGTCCGCCCACCCCACGCCCCAAGGCTATAGCCCACCCCCTTTTAGGGCATTTTTTCCGCAGGACGAACTTGGCGCCAAGGGGTTCGGCTGCCCTGTTTTGGGCGCGGCTGTGCCCGCTGCTTTTTTTTTGTCGCGGGGAGGGGGGGGGCCAAAGTCTCGGCGCATTCCGAGTCCGGCGGACGAAGTGTGCCAGCCTAACGCCCCAAGGCTACAGCCCACCCCTTTTTTGGGCATTTTTCCGCAGGACGAACTTGGCGCCAAGGCGTTCGGCTGCTCTTTTTTGGGCACGGCTGTGCACGCGGCCTATTTTTGTCGCGGGAGGTGGTGGGCAAAGTCTCGGCACATTCCGAGTCCGGCGGACGAAGTTCGCCAGCCCCACGCCCAAAGGCTATTGCACACCCCTTTTTTGGGCATTTTTCCGCAGGACGAATTTGGCGCCAAGGGGTTCGGCAGCTTTATTTTGGGCGAGGCAGTGCCCGCGGGCTATTTTTGGCACGGGGAGGGGTAGCAAAAATATCGGCCCATTCCGAGGAAGGCGGATGAACTTTGCCGGCCCCACGCCCAAAAGCTGTAGCCCATCCTTTTTTTGGACATTTTCCGCAGGACAAACTTGGTGCCAAGGGGTTTGGCTGCTCTTTTTTGGGCGCGGCTGTGCCCGCGGCCTATTTTTATCGTGGGGAGGGGGTGGGTAAAGTCTCGGCCCATTCCGAGTCCGGCGGATGAAGTTCGCCTGCCCCACGCCCCAAGGCTACAGCCCACCCCTTTTTTGGGCATTTTTCCGCAGGACGAACTTGGCGCCAAGGGGTTCGGCTGCTCTTTTTTGGGCGTGGCTTTGTCCGCGGCCTATTTTTGTCGCAGGGACAGGGTGGGCAAAGTCTCGGCCCCTTCCGAGCCCGGCGGACAAAGTCCGCCCGCCCCACGTCCCAAGGCTATAGCCCACCCCCTTTTTGGGCATTTCTCCGCAGGACGAACTTGGCGCCAAGGGGTTCGGCTTCTCTTTTTTGGGAGCGGCGGTGCCATCGGCCTATTTTTGTCGCGGGGAGGGGGTGGGTAAAGTCTCGGCCCATTCCGAAGAAGGCGTACGAAGTTCGCCAGCCGCACGCCCCAAGGCTATAGCCCACCCCCTTTTTGGCCATTTTTCCACAGGACGAACTTGGCGCCAAGGGGCTCGGCTGCTCTTTTTTCGGCGCAGCTGTGCCCGCGGCCTATTCTTTTCGTGGGGAGGGGGTGGGAAAAGTCTTGGCCCATTCCGAGTCCGGCGGACGAACGTCGGCAGCCCCACGCCCCAAGGCTATAGCCCACCCCCCTTTTGGGCATTTTTCCACAGGACGAACATGGCGCCAAGGGGTTCGGCTGCTCTTTTTTGGGCGCGGCTGTGCCCACGGCCTATCTTTGTCGTGGCGAGGGGGTGGGCAAATGCTCGGCCCATTCCAAGGCCGGCGGACGAAGTTCGCCTGCCCCACGCCCCAAGGATATAGCCCACCCCCTTTTTGCGCATTTTTCCGCAGGACGAACTTGGCGCCAAGGGGTTCGGCTGCTCTTTTTTCGGCACGGCTGAGCCCGCGGCCTATTTTTTTTGCGGGGAGGGGGAGGGCAAAGTCTCGGCCCATTCCGAGTCCTGCGGACGAAGTCCGTCCGCCCCACGCCTCAAAGATATAGCCCACCCCTTTTTTGGGCATTTTTCCGCAGGACGAACTTGGCGCCAAGGCCTTCGGCTGCTCTTTTTTGGGCGCAGCTGTGCCCGCGGCCTTTTTTTGTCGCGGGGAGGGTGTGGGCAAACTCTCGGCCCATTCCGAGTCCGGCGGACGAAGTTCGCCCGCCCCACGCCCCAAGGCTATAGCCCACCCCCTTTTTGGGCATTTTTCCGGCGGACGAACTTGGCGCCTAGGGGTTCCGCAGCTCTTTTTTTGGTGTGGCTGTGCCCGCGGCCTATTTCTATCGCGGGGAGGGGTTGGGAAAAGTCTCGACGCATTTCGACTCCGGCGGACGAACTTTGCCTGCCCCACGCCCCAAGGCTATAGCCCACCGCCTTTTTGGGCATTTTTCCGCAGGAGGAACTTGGTGCCAACGGGTTCGGCTGCTCTTTTTTGGCCGCCGCTGCGCCCACGGTCTATTTTTGTCACAGGGAGGGGGAGGGTAAAGTCTCGGCACATTCCGAGTCCGGCGGACGAAGTTCGCCTGCCCCACGCCCCAAGGCTATAGCCCACCCCTTTTTTGGGCATTTTTCCGCAGGACGAACTTGGCGCCAAGGGGTTCGGCAGCTTTTTTTTGGGCGCGGCTGTGCCCGCGGCCTATTTTTGTCGCAGGGAGGGGGTGGGAAAAGTCTTGGCCCATTCCGAGTCCGACGGACGAAGTCCGCCCGCCCCACGCCCCAAGGCTAAGGCCCACCCCCTTTTTGGGCATTTTTCCGCTGGACGAACTTGGCGCCAAGGCCTTCGGGTGCTCTTTTTTGGGCGCGGCTGTGCCCGCGGCCTATTTTTGTCGCGGGGAGGGTGTGGGAAAAGGCTCGGCCCATTCCGAGTCCGGCGGACGAATTTGGCCAGCCCCACGCCCTAAGGCTATAGCCCACCACTTTTTTGGGCATTTTTCCGCAGGACGAACTTGGTGCCAAGGGGTTCGGCTCCTCTTTTTTTGGCGCGGCTGTGCCAGCGGCCTATTTTTTTCGTGTGGAGGGGGTGGGCAGGGTCTCGGCCCATTCCGAGTCCGGCGGACGAAGTTCGCCCGCCCCACGCCCCAAGGCTATAGCCCACCCCTTTTTTGGGCATTTTTCCGCTGGATGAACTTGGCGCCAAGGGGTTCGGCAGCTCTTTTTTGGGCGCGGCTGTGCCCGCAGCCTATTTTTGTCACGGGGAGGAGGTGGGAAAAGTCTCTGCACATTCCGAGTCCGGCGGACGAACTTCGGCAGCCCCATGCCCCAAGGCTATAGCACACCCCTTTTTTGGGCATTTTTCCGCAGGACGAACTTGGCGCCAAGGGGTTCGACTGCTCTTTTTTGCTCGCGGCTGTGCCCGCGGCCTATTTTCATCGCGGGGAGGTGGTGGGTAAAGTCTCGGCCCTTTCCGAGTCCGGCGGATGAACTTCAGCAGCCCCACGCCCCAAGGCTATAGCACACCCCTATTTTGGGAATTTTTCCGCAGGACGAACTTGGCGCCAAGGGCTTCGGCTCCTCTTTTTTTGGCGCGGCTGTGCCAGCGGCCTATTTTTTTCGTGTGGAGGGGGTGGGCAGGGTCTCGGCCCATTCCGAGTCCGGCGGACGAAGTTCGCCCGCCCCACGCCCCAAGGCTATAGCACACCCCTTTTTTGGGAATTTTTCCGCAGGACGAACTTGGCGCCAAGGGCTTTGACTGCTCTTTTTTGTGCGCGGCTGTGTCCGTGGCCTATTTTTGGCACGGGGAGGGGGTGGGCAAAGTCCCGGCCCATTCCGAGTCCGGCGGACGAAGTTCGCTAGCCCCACGCCCCAAGGCTATAGCCCACCCCTTTTTTGGGCATTTTTCCGCAGGACGAACTTGGCGCCAAGGGGTTCGGCGGCTCTTTTTTGGACGCGGCTGTGCCCGCGGCCTATTTTTGTCGCGGGGAGGGGGTGGGCAAAGTCTCTGCCCATTCCGCGGAAGGCGGATGAAGTTCGCCAGCCCCACGCCCCAAGGCTATAGCCCACCCCCTTTTTGGGCATTTTTCCGGAGGACAAACCTGGCGCCAAGGGGTTCGGCTGCTCTTTTTTTGGCGCGGCTGTGTCCACAGCCTATTTTTGTCGCGGGGAAGGGGTGGGCAAATTCTCGGCACATTCCGAGTCCGGCGGACGAAGTTCAGCAGCCCCACACCCCTAGGCTATCGCCCACCCCTTTTGTGGGCATTTTTCTGCAGGACGAACTTGTCGCCAAGGGGTTCGGCTGCTCTTTTTTGGGCGTGGCTGTGCCCGCGGCCTATTATTGTCGCGGGAAGGCGGTGGCCAAAGTCTCGGCCCATTCCGAGGAAGTCGGACGAAGTTCGCCGCCCCCCATGCCCAAAGGCTATAGCACACCCATTTTTTGGGCATTTTGCCGACGGATAAACTTGGTGCCAAGGGTTCGGCTGCTCTTTTTTGGGCGCGGCTGTGTCCACGGCCTATTTTTGTCGCGGGGAGGGGTGAGCAAAGTCTCGGCCCATTCCGATTCCGGCGAACGAACTTCGGCAGCCCCACGCCCCAAGGCTATAGCCCACCCCTTTTTTGGGCATTTTTCCGCAGGACGAACTTGGCGCCAAGGGGTTCGGCTGCTCTTTTTTGGGCGCGGCTGTGCCCACGGCCTTTTTTTGTCGCGGCGAGGGTTCGCCAGCCCCACGCCGATCGGCTATAGCCCACCGCCCTTTTGGGCATTTTTCCGGAGGACGAACCTGGCGCCAAGGGGTTCGGCTGCTATCTTTTTGGCGCAGCTATGCCCGCGGCCTATTTTTGTCGCGGTGAGGGGGTGGGCAAAGTCTCGGCCGATTCTGTGGAAGGCGGACGAAGTTTGCCAGCCCCACGTCCCAAGGCTATAGCCCACCCCTTTTTGGGCATTTTTCCGCTGGACGAACATGGCACCAAGGGGATCGGCCGCTCTTTTTTGGGCGCGGCTGTGCCCGCAGCCTATTTTTGTCGCGGGGAGGGGGTGGCCAAAGTCTCGGCCCATTCCAAGTCCGGCGGACACAGTTCGCCCACCCCACGCCCCAAGGCTATAGCCCACCCCCTTTTTGGGCATTTTTCCGCAGGACGAACTTGGCGCCAAGGGGTTCGGCTGCTCTTTTTCGGGCGCGGCTGTGCCCGCGGCCTATGTTTGTCCCGGGGAGGCGGTGGGCAAAGTCTCGGCCGATTCCGAGGAAGGCGGACGAAGTGCGCCGGCCCCACCCCCCAAGGCTATAGCCCACCCCTTTTTTGGGCATTTTTCCGTACGACGAACATAGCGCCAAGCGGTTCGGCTGCTCTTTTTTGGGCGCGGCTGTGCTCGCGGCCTATTTTTGGCGCGGGGTGGGGGTGGGAAAAGGCTCGGCCCATTCCGAGTCCGGCGGACGAAGTGCGCCGGCCCCACGCCCCAAGGCTATAGTCCACCCCTTTTTCGGGCATTTTTCCGCCGGACGAACTTGGCGCCAAGTGGTTCGGCTGCTCTTTATTGGGCCCGGCTGTGCCCGCGGCCTATTTTTGTCGTGGGGAGGGGTGGCAAAAGTCTCGGCCCATTCCCAGGAAGGCGGACGAAGTGCGCCAGCCCGACGCCCAAAGGCTATAGCCCACCCCCTTTTTGGGCATTTTTCCGCAGGACGAACATGGCACCAAGGGGTTCGGCTGTTCTTTTTTGGGTGCGACTGTGCCCGCGGCCTATTTCTGTCGTGGGGAGGGGGTGGCCAAAGTCTCGGCCCATTACGGGGAAGACGGACGAAGTTCGGTAGCCCCACGCCCAAAGGCTATAACACACCCCTTTTTTGGGCATTTTGCCGCAGGACGAACTTTGCGCCAAGGGGTTCGGCGGCTCTTTTTTGGGCGCGGCTGTGCTCGCGGCCTATTTTTGGCGCGGGGAGGGGGTGGGAATAGTCTCCGCCCATTCCGAGTCCGGCGGACGAAGTGCGCCGGCCCAACGCCCCAAGGCTATAGTCCACCCCTTTTTTGGGCATTTTTCCGCCGGACGAACTTGGCACCAAGGGGTTCGGCTGCTCTTTTTTGGTCGCGGCAGTGCCCGCGGCCTATTTTTGTCGTGGGGAGGGGTGGCCAAAGTCTCGGCCAATTCCGTGTCCGGCGGACGAAGTTCTCCTGCCCCACGCCCCAAGGCTATAGCCCACCCCGTTTTTGGGCATTTTTCCGTAGGACGAACTTGGCGTCAAGGTGTTCGGCTGCTCTTTATTGGGCGCGGCTGATCCCGCGGCCTATTTTTGACACGGGGAGGGGGTGGGCCAAGTCTCGGCCCATTCTGAGTCCGGCCGACGAAGTTCGCCAGCCCCACGCCCCAAGGCTATAGCCCACCCCCTTTTTGGGCATTTTTCCGCAGGACGAATTTGGCGCCTAGGGGTTCGGCTGCTCTTTTTTGGGCACGGCTGTTCCCGCGGCCTATTTTTGTCGTGGGGAGGGGGTGGGAAAAGTCTCGGCCCATTCCGAGTCCGGCAGACGAAGTATGCCGGCCCCACGCCCCAAGGCCAGCCCCACGCCCCAAGGCTATAGCCCACCCCCTTTTTGGGCATTTTTCCGCAGCACGGACTTGGCGCCAAGGTGTTCGGCTGCCCTTTTTTGGGTACGACTGTGGCCACGGCCTATTTTTGCTGCGGGGAGGGAGTGGGCAAAGTCTCGGCCCATTCCGAGTCCGGCGGACGAAGTACGCCAGCCCCACGCCGCAAGGCTATAGCTGACCCCTTTTTTGGGCATTTATCCGCAGGACGAACTTGGCGCCAAGGGGTTCGGCTGCTCTTTTTTTGGGCTCGGCTGTGCCCGCGGCCTATTTTTGTCGCGGGGATGAGGTGGGCAAAGTCTGGCCCCATTCCGAGTCCGGCGGACGAAGTACGCCAGACCCACGCCCCAAGGCTATGGCACACCCCTGTTTTGGGCATTTTTCCGCAGGACGAACCGGGCGCCAAGGGGTTCGGCTGCTCTTTTTTGGGCGCGGATGTGACCGCGGCCTATTTTTGTCGCGGGGAGGGGGTGGCAAAAGTCTCGGCCCATTCCGAGTCCGGCGGACGAACTTAGCCGGCCCCACCCGCCAAGGCTATAGCACACCCCTTTTTTGGGCATTTTTCCGCAGGACGAACCCGGCGCCAAGGGGTTCGGCGGCTCTTTTTTGGGCGCGGCTGTGCTCGCGGCCTATTTTTGGCGCGGGGAGGGGGTGGGAATATTCTCCGCCCATTCCGAGTCCGGCGTACGAAGTGCGCCGGCCCTACGCCCCAAGGCTATAGTCCACCCCTTTTTTGGGCATTTTTCCGCCGGACGAACTTGGCGCCAAGGGGTTCGGCTGCTCTTTTTTGGGCGCGGCAGTGCCCGTGGCCTATTTTTGGCGCGGGCAGGGGGTGGGCAAAGTCTCGGCCCATTCGAAGTCCGGCGGACAAAGTTCGCCCACCCCACGCCCCAAGGCTATAGCCCACCCCCTTTTTGGGCATTTTTCCGCAGGACGAACTTGGTGCCAAGGGGTTCAGCTGTGCCCGCAGCCTATTTTTGTCACGGGGAGGGGGTGGACAAAGTCTCGGCCCATTCCAAGTCCGGCGGACACAGTTCGCCCACCCCACGCCCCAGGGCTATAGCCCACCCCCTTTTTGGGCATTTTTCCGCAGGACGAACTTGGCGCCAAGGGGTTCGGCTGCTCTTTTTCGGGCGCGGCTGTGCCCGCGGCCTATGTTTGTCGCGGGGAGGGGGTGGGAAAAGTCTCGGCCGATTCCGAGGAAGGCGGACGAAGTGCGCCGGCCCCACCCCCCAAGGCTATAACCCACCCCTTTTTTGGGCATTTTTCCGCACGACGAACATGGCGCCAAGGGGTTCGGCAGCACCTTTTTTAGCGCGGCTGTGCCCGCGGCCGATTTTTGTCGCGGGGAGGCGGTGGGCAAAGTCTCGGCCTATTCGAAGGAAGGCGGACGAAGTTCGCCAGCCCCACGCCCCAAGGCTATAGCCCACCCCCTTTTTGTGCATTTTTCCGCCGGACAAACTTGGCGCCAAGGGGTTCGGCTGCTTTTTTTTGGGCGCGGCTGTGCCCGCGGCCTATTTTTGTCATGGGGAGGGGGTGGGAAAAGTCTCGGCCCATTCCGAGTCCGGCGGACGAACTTAGGCGACCCCACGCCCCAAGGCTATAGCAGACCCGTTTTTTGGGCATTTTTCCGCAGGACGAACTTGGCGCCAAGGGGTTCGGCTGCACTTTTTTGGGTGCGGCTGTGCTCGCGGCCTATTTTTGGCGCGGGGAGGGGGTGGGAATAGTCTCCGCCCATTCCGAGTCCGGCGGACGAAGTTCTCCTGCCCCACGCCCCTAGGCTATAGCCCACCCCGTTTTTGGGCATTTTTCCGTAGGACGAACTTGGCGTCAAGGTGTTCGGCTGCTCTTTATTGGGCGCGGCTGATCCCGTGGCCTATTTTTGACATGGGGAGGGGGTGGACCAAGTCTCGGCCCATTCTGAGTCCGGCCGACGAAGTTCGCCAGCCCCACGCCCCAAGGCTATAGCCCACCCCCTTTTTGGGCATTTTTCCGCAGGACGAACTTGGCGCCAAGGGGTTTGGCTGCACTTTTTTGGGCGCGGCTGTGCCCGCGGCCTATTTTTGTTGCGGGGGGGGGGGGGGTGGTGGCCAAAGTCTCGGCCCATTCCGAGGATGGCGGATGAACTTTGCCGGCCCCACGCCCAAAGGCTATAGCACACCCCTTTTTTGGGTATTTTTCCGCAGGACGAACTTTGCGCCAAGGGGTTCGGCTGCTCTTTTTTGGGAGCGGCTGTGCCCGCACCGTATCTTTAGCGCAGGGAGGGGGTGGGCAAAGTCTCGGCCCATTCCGAGGATGGCGGATGAACTTTACCGTCCCCACGCCCCAAGGCTATAGCCCACACCCATTTTGGCCATTTTTCCGCAGGACAAACTTGGCACCAAGGGGTTCGGCTGCACTTTTTTGGGCGCGGCTGTGCCCGCGGCCTAATTTTGTCGTGGGAAGGGGGTGGCAAAAGTCTCGGCCCATTACGAGGAAGGCGGACGAAGTTCGCCAGCCCCACGCCCCAAGGCTATAGCCCACCCCCTTTTTGGGCATTTTTCCGCAGGACGGACTTGGCGCCAAGGTGTTCGGCTGCTCCTTTTTGGGTACGGCTGTACCCGCGGCCTATTTTTGTCGCGGAGAGGGGGTGGGAAGAGTCTCGGCCCATTCCGAGTCCGGTGGACGAACTTTGCCGGCCCCACGCCCAAAGGCTATAGCACACCCCTTTATTGGGCATTTTTCCGCAGGACGAACTTGGCTCCAAGGGGTTCAGCTGCTCTTTTATGGGCGCGGCTGTGGCCGCGGCCTATTTTTGCTACGGGGAGGGAGCGGGCAATGTCTCGGCCCATTCTGAGTCCGGCAGACGTAGTTCGCCAGCCCCACGCCCCAAGGCTATAGCCCACCCCCTTTTTGGGCATTTTTCCGCAGGACGAACTTGGCGCCAAGGGGTTTGGCTGCACTTTTTTGGGCGCGGTTGTGCCCGCGGCCTATTTTTGTTGCGGGGGGGGGGGGGGGGTGGCCAAAGTCTCGGCCCATTCCGAGGATGGCGGATGAACTTTGCCAGCCCCACGCCCAAAGGCTATAGCACACCCCTTTTTTGGGTATTTTTCCGCAGGACGAACTTTGCGCCAAGGGGTTCGGCTGCTCTTTTTTGGGAACGGCTGTGCCCGCAGCTTATCTTTAGCGCAGGGAGGGGGTGGGCAAAGTCTCGGCCCATTCCGAGGATGGCGGATGAACTTTACCGGCCCCACGGCCCAAGGCTATAGCCCACACCCATTTTGGCCATTTTTCCGCAGGACAAACTTGGCACCAAGGGGTTCGGCTGCACTTTTTTGGGCACGGCTGTGCCCGCGGCCTAATTTTGTCGCGGGACGGGGGTGGCAAAAGTCTCGGCCCATTACGAGGAAGGCGGACGAAGTTCGCCAGCCCCACGCCCCAAGGCTATAGCCCACCCCCTTTTTGGGCATTTTTCCGCAGGACGGACTTGGCGCCAAGGTGTTCGGCTGCTCCTTTTTGGGTACGGCTGTACCCGCGGCCTATTTTTGTCGCGGGGAGGGGGTGGGAAAAGGTTCGGCCCATTCCGAGTCCGGCGGACGAACTTTGCCGGCCCCATGCCCAAAGGCTATAGCACACCCCTTTTTTGGGCATTTTTCCGCAGGACGAACTTGGCTCCAAGGGGTTCAGCTGCTGTTTTATGGGTGCGGCTTTGGCCGCGGCCTATTTTTGCTGCGGGGAGGGAGTGGGCATAGTCTCGGCCCGTTCCGAGTCCGGCGGACGAAGTTCGCCAGCCCCACGTCCCAAGGCTATAGCCCACCCCCTTTTTGGGCATTTTTCCCCAGGACGAACTTGGCGCCAACGGGTTCGGCTGCTCTTTATTGAAAGCGGCTGTGCCCGCGGCCTATTTTTCTTGTGGGAATGGGGTGGGTAAAGTCTCGGCCCATTTCGAGTCCGGCGGACGAAGTTCGCCCGCCCCACGCCCCAAGGCTATAGCCCACCGCTTTTGGGGCATTTTTCCGCAGGATGAACTTGGCGCCAAGGGGTTCGGCTGCTCTTTTTTGGACGTGGTTGTGCCCGCTGCCTATTTTTGTCCCGAGGAGGGGGTGAGCAAAGTCTCGGCCCATTCCGAGTCCGGCGGATGAATTTCGCCAGCCCCACGCCCGAAGGCTATAGCCCACTCCTTTTCAGGGCATTTTTCCGCAGTACGAACTTGGCGCCAAGGGGTTTGGCTGCTCATTTTTTGGGCGCGGCTGTGCCCGCGGCCTATTTTTGTCGCGGGGGGGGGGGGGTGGCCAAAGTCTCGGCCTATTCCGCAGATGGCGGATGAACTTTGCCGGCCCCACGCCCAAAGGCTATAGCACACCCCTTTTTTGGGTATTTTTCCACAGGACGTACTTTGCGCCAAGGGGTTCGGCCGCTCTTTTTTGGGAGCGGCTGTGCCCGCAGCTTATTTTTAGCGTAGGGAGGGGGTGGGCAAAGTCTCGGCCCATTCCGAGGACGGCGGATGAACTTTACTGGCCCCACGCCCCAAGGCTATAGCCCACACCCATTTTGGCCATTTTTCCGCAGGACAAACTTGGCAACAAGGGGTTCGGCTGCACTTTTTTGGGCGCGGTTGTACCCGCGGCCTAATTTTGTCGCGGGGAGGGGGTGGCGAAAGTCTCGGCCCATTCCGAGGAAGGCGGACGAAGTTCCCCAGCCCCACGCCCCAAGGCTATAGCCCACCCCTTTTTTGGGCATTTTTCCGCCGGACGAACTTGGCGCCAAGGGGTTCGGCTGCTCTTTTTTGGGCGCGGCTGTGCCCGCGGCCTATTTCGGTCGCGGGGAGGGGGTGGGGAAAGTCTCGGCCCATTCCGAGTCCGGCGGACGAACTTTGCCGGCATCACGCCCGAAGGCTATAGCCCACCCCTTTTTTGGGCATTTTTCCGCAGGACGAACTTGGCGCCAAGGGGTTTGGCTGCTCATTTTTGGGCGCGGCAGTGTCCGCGGCCTATTTTTGTCGCGGGGAGGGGGTGAACAAAGTCTCGGCCCATTCCGAGTCCGGCGGACGAACTTCGGCAGCCCCACGCCCCAAGGCTATAGCACACCCGTTTTTTGGGCATTTTTCCGCAGGACGAACTTAGCGGCCAGGGGTTCGACTGCTCTTTTTTGGGCGCGGCTGTGGCCACGGGCTATTTTTGGTACGGGGAAGGGGTGGGCAAGGTCTTGGCCCATTCCGAGGAAGGCGGATAAACTTTGCCGGCCCCACGCCCAAAGGCTATAGCACACCCCTTTTTGGGGCATTTTTCCGCAGGACGAACTTGGCGCCAAGGGGTTCAGCTGCTCTTTTTTGGGTGTGGCTATGCCCGCGGCCAATTTTTGTCGTGGGGAGGGGGTGGTCAAAGTCTCGGCCCATTCCGAGGAAGGCGGCCGAAGTGCGCCGGCCCTACGCCCAAAGGCTATTGCACACCCCTTTTTTGGGCATTTTTCCGCAGGACGAACTTGGCGCCAAGGGGTTCGGCTGCTCTTTTTTGGGCGCGGCTGTGCCCGCGGCCTATTTTTGTTGCAGGAAGGGGGTGAACAAACTCTCGGCCCATTCCGAGTGCGGCGGACGAACTTCGGCAGCCCCACGCCCCAAGGCTATAGCACACCCCTTTTTTGGGCATTTTTGTGCAGGACGAACTTGGCGCCAAGGGGTTCGACCGCTCTTTTTTGGGCGCGGCTGTGGCCGCGGGCTATTTTTGGCACGGTGAGGGGGTGGGCAAAGTTTTGGCCCATTCCGAGGAAGGCGGATAAACTTTGCCGGCCCCACGCCCAAAAGCTATAACACACCCCTTTTTTGGGCATTTTTCCGCAGGACGAACTTAGCGCCAAGGGGTTTGGCTGCTCTTTTTTCGGCGCGGCTGTGCCCGTGGCCTATTTTTGTCGTGGGGAGGGGGTGGGCAAAGTCTCGGCCCATTCCGAGGAAGGCGGACGAAGTTCGGTGGCCCCACGCCCAAAGGCTATTGCACACCGCTTTTGGGGCATTTTTCCGCAGGATGAACTTGGCGCCAAGGGGTTCGGCTGCTCTTTTTTGGACGTGGTTGTGCCCGCTGCCTATTTTTGTCCCGAGGAGGGGGTGAGCAAAGTCTCGGCCCATTCCGAGTCCGGCGGATGAATTTCGCCAGCCCCACGCCCCAAGGCTATAGCCCACTCCTTTTCAGGGCATTTTTCCGCAGTACGAACTTGGCGCCAAGGGGTTTGGCTGCTCATTTTTTGGGCGCGGCTGTGCCCGCGGCCTATTTTTGTCGCGGGGGGGGGGGGGTGGCCAAAGTCTCGGCCTATTCCGCGGATGGCGGATGAACTTTGCCGGCCCCACGCCCAAAGGCTATAGCACACCCCTTTTTTGGGTATTTTTCCACAGGACGTACTTTGCGCCAAGGGGTTCGGCCGCTCTTTTTTGGGAGCGGCTGTGCCCGCAGCTTATTTTTAGCGTAGGGAGGGGGTGGGCAAAGTCTTGGCCCATTCCGAGGACGGCGGATGAACTTTACTGGCCCCACGCCCCAAGGCTATAGCCCACACCCATTTTGGCCATTTTTCCGCAGGACAAACTTGGCAACAAGGGGTTCGGCTGCACTTTTTTGGGCGCGGTTGTACCCGCGGCCTAATTTTGTCGCGGGGAGGGGGTGGCGAAAGTCTCGGCCCATTCCGAGGAAGGCGGACGAAGTTCCCCAGCCCCACGCCCCAAGGCTATAGCCCACCCCTTTTTTGGGCATTTTTCCGCCGGACGAACTTGGCGCCAAGGGGTTCGGCTGCTCTTTTTTGGGCGCGGCTGTGCCCGCGGCCTATTTCGGTCGCGGGGAGGGGGTGGGGAAAGTCTCGGCCCATTCCGAGTCCGGCGGACGAACTTTGCCGGCATCACGCCCGAAGGCTATAGCCCACCCCTTTTTTGGGCATTTTTCCGCAGGACGAACTTGGCGCCAAGGGGTTTGGCTGCTCATTTTTGGGCGCGGCAGTGTCCGCGGCCTATTTTTGTCGCGGGGAGGGGGTGAACAAAGTCTCGGCCCATTCCGAGTCCGGCGGACGAACTTCGGCAGCCCCACGCCCCAAGGCTATAGCACACCCGTTTTTTGGGCATTTTTCCGCAGGACGAACTTAGCGGCCAGGGGTTCGACTGCTCTTTTTTGGGCGAGGCTGTGGCCACGGGCTATTTTTGGTACGGGGAAGGGGTGGGCAAGGTCTTGGCCCATTCCGAGGAAGGCGGATAAACTTTGCCGGCCCCACGCCCAAAGGCTATAGCACACCCCTTTTTGGGGCATTTTTCCGCAGGACGAACTTGGCGCCAAGGGGTTCAGCTGCTCTTTTTTGGGTGTGGCTATGCCCGCGGCCAATTTTTGTCGTGGGGAGGGGGGTGGTCAAAGTCTCGGCCCATTCCGAGGAAGGCGGCCGAAGTGCGCCGGCCCTACGCCCAAAGGCTATTGCACACCCCTTTTTTGGGCATTTTTCCGCAGGACGAACTTGGCGCCAAGGGGTTCGGCTGCTCTTTTTTGGGCGCGGCTGTGCCCGCGGCCTATTTTTGTTGCAGGAAGGGGGGTGAACAAACTCTCGGCCCATTCCGAGTGCGGCGGACGAACTTCGGCAGCCCCACGCCCCAAGGCTATAGCACACCCCTTTTTTGGGCATTTTTGTGCAGGACGAACTTGGCGCCAAGGGGTTCGACCGCTCTTTTTTGGGCGCGGCTGTGGCCGCGGGCTATTTTTGGCACGGTGAGGGGGTGGGCAAAGTTTTGGCCCATTCCGAGGAAGGCGGATAAACTTTGCCGGCCCCACGCCCAAAAGCTATAACACACCCCTTTTTTGGGCATTTTTCCGCAGGACGAACTTAGCGCCAAGGGGTTTGGCTGCTCTTTTTTCGGCGCGGCTGTGCCCGTGGCCTATTTTTGTCGTGGGGAGGGGGTGGGCAAAGTCTCGGCCCATTCCGAGGAAGGCGGACGAAGTTCGGTGGCCCCACGCCCAAAGGCTATTGCACACCGCTTTTGGGGCATTTTTCCGCAGGATGAACTTGGCGCCAAGGGGTTCGGCTGCTCTTTTTTGGACGTGGTTGTGCCCGCTGCCTATTTTTGTCCCGAGGAGGGGGTGAGCAAAGTCTCGGCCCATTCCGAGTCCGGCGGATGAATTTCGCCAGCCCCACGCCCCAAGGCTATAGCCCACTCCTTTTCAGGGCATTTTTCCGCAGTACGAACTTGGCGCCAAGGGGTTTGGCTGCTCATTTTTTGGGCGCGGCTGTGCCCGCGGCCTATTTTTGTCGCGGGGGGGGGGGGGTGGCCAAAGTCTCGGCCTATTCCGCGGATGGCGGATGAACTTTGCCGGCCCCACGCCCAAAGGCTATAGCACACCCCTTTTTTGGGTATTTTTCCACAGGACGTACTTTGCGCCAAGGGGTTCGGCCGCTCTTTTTTGGGAGCGGCTGTGCCCGCAGCTTATTTTTAGCGTAGGGAGGGGGTGGGCAAAGTCTTGGCCCATTCCGAGGACGGCGGATGAACTTTACTGGCCCCACGCCCCAAGGCTATAGCCCACACCCATTTTGGCCATTTTTCCGCAGGACAAACTTGGCAACAAGGGGTTCGGCTGCACTTTTTTGGGCGCGGTTGTACCCGCGGCCTAATTTTGTCGCGGGGAGGGGGTGGCGAAAGTCTCGGCCCATTCCGAGGAAGGCGGACGAAGTTCCCCAGCCCCACGCCCCAAGGCTATAGCCCACCCCTTTTTTGGGCATTTTTCCGCCGGACGAACTTGGCGCCAAGGGGTTCGGCTGCTCTTTTTTGGGCGCGGCTGTGCCCGCGGCCTATTTCGGTCGCGGGGAGGGGGTGGGGAAAGTCTCGGCCCATTCCGAGTCCGGCGGACGAACTTTGCCGGCATCACGCCCGAAGGCTATAGCCCACCCCTTTTTTGGGCATTTTTCCGCAGGACGAACTTGGCGCCAAGGGGTTTGGCTGCTCATTTTTGGGCGCGGCAGTGTCCGCGGCCTATTTTTGTCGCGGGGAGGGGGTGAACAAAGTCTCGGCCCATTCCGAGTCCGGCGGACGAACTTCGGCAGCCCCACGCCCCAAGGCTATAGCACACCCGTTTTTTGGGCATTTTTCCGCAGGACGAACTTAGCGGCCAGGGGTTCGACTGCTCTTTTTTGGGCGCGGCTGTGGCCACGGGCTATTTTTGGTACGGGGAAGGGGTGGGCAAGGTCTTGGCCCATTCCGAGGAAGGCGGATAAACTTTGCCGGCCCCACGCCCAAAGGCTATAGCACACCCCTTTTTGGGGCATTTTTCCGCAGGACGAACTTGGCGCCAAGGGGTTCAGCTGCTCTTTTTTGGGTGTGGCTATGCCCGCGGCCAATTTTTGTCGTGGGGAGGGGGTGGTCAAAGTCTCGGCCCATTCCGAGGAAGGCGGCCGAAGTGCGCCGGCCCTACGCCCAAAGGCTATTGCACACCCCTTTTTTGGGCATTTTTCCGCAGGACGAACTTGGCGCCAAGGGGTTCGGCTGCTCTTTTTTGGGCGCGGCTGTGCCCGCGGCCTATTTTTGTTGCAGGAAGGGGGTGAACAAACTCTCGGCCCATTCCGAGTGCGGCGGACGAACTTCGGCAGCCCCACGCCCCAAGGCTATAGCACACCCCTTTTTTGGGCATTTTTGTGCAGGACGAACTTGGCGCCAAGGGGTTCGACCGCTCTTTTTTGGGCGCGGCTGTGGCCGCGGGCTATTTTTGGCACGGGGAGGGGGTGGGCAAAGTTTTGGCCCATTCCGAGGAAGGCGGATAAACTTTGCCGGCCCCACGCCCAAAAGCTATAACACACCCCTTTTTTGGGCATTTTTCCGCAGGACGAACTTAGCGCCAAGGGGTTTGGCTGCTCTTTTTTCGGCGCGGCTGTGCCCGTGGCCTATTTTTGTCGTGGGGAGGGGGTGGGCAAAGTCTCGGCCCATTCCGAGGAAGGCGGACGAAGTTCGGTGGCCCCACGCCCAAAGGCTATTGCACACCCCTTTTTTGGGCATTTTTCCGCAGGACGAACTTGGCGCCAAGGGCTTCGGCTGCTCTTTTTTGGGCGCCGCTGTGCCCGCGGCCTATTTTTGTCGTGGGGAGGGGGTGGGAAAAGTCTCGGCCCATTCCGAGTCCGGCGGACGAACTTCGGCAGCCCCACGCCCCAACGCTATAGCACACCCCTTTTTTGGGCATTTTTCCGCCGGACGAACTTGGCGCCAAGGGGGTCGACTGCTCTTTTTTGGGCGCGGCTATGCCCACGGCCTATTTTTGGCACGGTGAGGGGGTGGGCAAAGTCTCGCCCCATTCCGAGACCGGCGGACGAAGTTCGCCAGCCCCATCCCCCAAGGCTATTGCCCACCCCTTTTTTGGGCATTTTTCCGCAGGTTGAACTTGGCGCCAAGGGGTTCGGCTGCTCCTTTTTTGGCGCGGCTGTGCGCGTGGCCTATTTTTGTCGCGGGGAGGGGGTGGGCAAAGTCTCAGCCCATTCCAAGTCCGGCGGACGAAGTTCGGCAGCCCCACGCCCCAGGGCTATAGCACACCCCTTTTTGGGCATTTTTCCGCAGGACAAACTTGGCGCGAAGGGGGTCGACTGCTCTTTTTTCGGCGCGCTGTGCCCGCAGCCTATTTTTGGCACGGTGAGGGGGTTGGCAAAGTCTCATACCATTCCGACACCGGCGGACGAAGTTCGCTAGCCCCACCCCCCAAGGCTATAGCCCACCCCTTTTTTGGGCATTTTTCCGCAGGACGAACTTGGCGCCAAGGGATCGGCTGCTTTTTTTTGGGCGCGGCAGAGCCCGCGGCCTATTTTTGCCGCGGGGAGGGGGTGGGAAAAGTCTCGGCCCATTCCGAGTCCGTGAGATGAAGTTCGCCGCCCCACACCCAAGGCTATATAGCCCATCCGTTTTTTGGGCATTTTTCCGCAGGACGAACTTGGCGCCAAGGGGGTCGGCTGCTCTTTTTTGGGAGCGGCTGTGCCCGTGGCCTATTTTTGGCGTGGGGAGGGGGTGGGCAAAGTCTCGGCCCATTCCGAGGAAGGCGGACGAAGTTCGGTGGCCCCACGCCCAAAGGCTATTGCACACCCCTTTTTTGGGCATTTTTCCGCAGGACGAACTTGGCGCCAAGGGCTTCGGCTGCTCTTTTTTGGGCGCCGCTGTGCCCGCGGCCTATTTTTGTCGTGGGGAGGGGGTGGGAAAAGTCTCGGCCCATTCCGAGTCCGGCGGACGAACTTCGGCAGCCCCACGCCCCAACGCTATAGCACACCCCTTTTTTGGGCATTTTTCCGCCGGACGAACTTGGCGCCAAGGGGGTCGACTGCTCTTTTTTGGGCGCGGCTATGCCCACGGCCTATTTTTGGCACGGTGAGGGGGTGGGCAAAGTCTCGCCCCATTCCGAGACCGGCGGACGAAGTTCGCCAGCCCCATCCCCCAAGGCTATTGCCCACCCCTTTTTTGGGCATTTTTCCGCAGGTTGAACTTGGCGCCAAGGGGTTCGGCTGCTCCTTTTTTGGCGCGGCTGTGCGCGTGGCCTATTTTTGTCGCGGGGAGGGGGTGGGCAAAGTCTCAGCCCATTCCAAGTCCGGCGGACGAAGTTCGGCAGCCCCACGCCCCAGGGCTATAGCACACCCCTTTTTGGGCATTTTTCCGCAGGACAAACTTGGCGCGAAGGGGGTCGACTGCTCTTTTTTCGGCGCGCTGTGCCCGCAGCCTATTTTTGGCACGGTGAGGGGGTTGGCAAAGTCTCGTACCATTCCGACACCGGCGGACGAAGTTCGCTAGCCCCACCCCCCAAGGCTATAGCCCACCCCTTTTTTGGGCATTTTTCCGCAGGACGAACTTGGCGCCAAGGGATCGGCTGCTTTTTTTTGGGCGCGGCAGAGCCCGCGGCCTATTTTTGCCGCGGGGAGGGGGTGGGAAAAGTCTCGGCCCATTCCGAGTCCGTGAGATGAAGTTCGCCGCCCCACACCCAAGGCTATATAGCCCATCCGTTTTTTGGGCATTTTTCCGCAGGACGAACTTGGCGCCAAGGGGGTCGGCTGCTCTTTTTTGGGAGCGGCTGTGCCCGTGGCCTATTTTTGGCGCGGCGAGGGGGTTGGGAAAGTCTTGCCCCATTCCGACACCGGCGGACGAAGTTCGCCAGCCCCATCCCCCAAGGCTATAGCCCACCCCTTTTTTGGGCATTTTTCCGCCGGACGAACTTGGCGCCAAGGGGTTCGGCTGCTTTTTTTTGGGCGTGGCTGAGCCCGCGGCCTATTTTTGTCGCGGGGAGGGGGTAGGAAAAGTCTCGACCCATTCCGAGTCCGGTGGACGAAGTTCGCCGGCCCCACGCCCCAAGGCCAGCCCCACGCCCCAAGGCTATAGCCCACCCCCTTTTTGGGCATTTTTCAGCAGGACGGACTTGGCGCCAAGGTGTTCGGCTGCTCTTTTTTGGGCACGGTTGTAGCTGCAGCCTATTTTTGTCGCGGGGAGGGGGTGGGAAAAGTTTCGGCCCATTCCGAGTCCGGCGGACGAACTTTGCCGGCCCCACGCCCAAAGGCTATAGCACACCCCTTTTTTGGGCATTTTTCCGCAGGACGAACTTGGCGCCAAGGGGTTCGACCGCTCTTTTTTGGGCGCGGCTGTGGCCGCGGGCTATTTTTGGCACGGGGAGGGGGTGGGCAAAGTTTTGGCCCATTCCGAGGAAGGCGGATAAACTTTGCCGGCCCCACGCCCAAAAGCTATAACACACCCCTTTTTTGGGCATTTTTCCGCAGGACGAACTTAGCGCCAAGGGGTTTGGCTGCTCTTTTTTCAGCGCGGCTGTGCCCGCGGCCTATTTTTGCTGCGGGGAGGGAGTGGGCATAGTCTCGGCCCGTTCCGAGTCCGGCGGACGAAGTTCGCCAGCCCCACGTCCCAAGGCTATAGCCCACCCCCTTTTTGGGCATTTTTCCCCAGGACGAACTTGGCGCCAACGGGTTCGGCTGCTCTTTTTTGAAAGCGGCTGTGCCCGCGGCCTATTTTGCTTGTGGGAATGGGGTGGGTAAAGTCTCGGCCCATTTCGAGTCCGGCGGACGAAGTTCGCCCGCCCCACGCCCCAAGGCTATAGCCCACCGCTTTTGGGGCATTTTTCCGCAGGATGAACTTGGCGCCAAGGGGTTCGGCTGCTCTTTTTTGGGCGCGGCTGTGCCCGCGGCCAATTTTTCTCACGGGGAGGGGGTGGGCAAAGTCTCGGCCCATTCCGAGTCCGGCGGACGAAGTGCGCCTGCCCCACGCCCAAAGGCTATAGCACACCCCTGTTTTGGGCATTTTTCCGCAGGACGAACTTGGCGCCAAGGGCTTCGGCTGCTCCTTTTTGGGTGCGGCTGTGCCCGCGGCCGATTTTTGTCGCGGGGAGGGGGTGGTCAATGTCTCGGCCCATTCCGAGGAAGGCGGACGAAGTTCGCCGGCCCCACGCCCAAAGGCTATAGCACACCCCTTTTTTGGGCATTTTTCCGCAGGACAAACTTGGCGCCCAGGGGTTCGGCTGCTCTTTTTTGGGCGCGGCTGTGCCCGTAGCCTATTTTTGTCGTGGGGAGGGGGTGGCCAAAGTCTTGGCCCAATCCGAGGAAGGCGGATGAACTTTGCCGGCCCCACGCCCAATGGCTATAGCACACCCCTTTTTTGGGCAATTTTCCGCAGGACGAACTTCGCGCCAGGGGATTCGGCTGCTCTTTTTTGGGCGCGGCTGTGCCCGAACACTATTTTTGTCATGGGGAGGGGGTGGGCAAAGTCTCGGCTCATTCCGAGTCCGGCGAACGAAGTTCACCAGCCCCACGCCCAAAGGCTATAGCACACCCCTTTTTTGGGCATTTTTCCGCAGGACGAACTTGGCGCCAAGGGGTTCGGCTACTCTTTTTTGGGCGAGGCTGTGCCCGTGGCCTATTTTTGTCGCGGGGAGGGGGTGGCCAAAGTCTCGGCCCATTCCAAGGAAGGCGGATTAAGTTCGCCGGCCCCACGCCTAAAGGCTATAGCACATCCCTTTTTTGGGCATTTTTCTGCAGGACGAACTTGGCGCCTAGGGGTTCGGCTGCTCTTTTTTCGGCGCGGCTGCGCCCGCGGCCTATTTCTGTCGCAGGGAGGGGGTGGGAAAAGTCTCGGCCCATTCCGAGTCCGGGCGGACGAAGGTCGCCCGCCCCACGCCCCAAGGCTATAGCACACCACTATTTTGGGCATTTTTCCGCAGGAGGAACTTGGCGCCAAGGGGTTCGGCTGCTCTTATTTCGGCGCGACTGTGCCCGCGGCCTATTTTTGGCACGGGAAGGGGGTGGGCAAAGTCTCAGCCCATTCCGAGGAAGGCGGACGAAGTTCGCCGACCCCACACCCAAAGGCTATAGCACACTCCTTTTTTGGGCATTTTTCCGCAAGACGAACTTGGCGCCAAGGGGTTCGGCTGCTCTTTTTTGGGAGCGGCTGTGCCCGCAGCCTATTTTTGTTGCGGGGAGGGGGTGGCCAAAGTCTCGGCCCATTCCGAGCCCGGCAGACGAAGTTCGCCAGCCCCACGCCTCAAGGCTATAGCACACCCCTTTTTTGGGCAATTTTCCGCAGGACGAACTTCGCGCCAGGGGATTCGGCTGCTCTTTTTTAGACGCGGCTGTGCCCGAACACTATTTTTGTCATGGGGAGGGGGTGGGCAAAGTCTCGGCTCATTCCGAGTCCGGCGAACGAAGTTCACCAGCCCCACGCCCAAAGGCTATAGCACACCCCTTTTTTGGGCATTTTTCCGCAGGACGAACTTGGCGCCAAGGGGTTCGGCTACTCTTTTTTGGGCGCGGCTTTGCCCATGGCCTATTTTTGGCGCGGGGAGGGGGTGGGAAAAGTCTCGGCCCATTCCTAGGAAGGCGGACGAACTTTACCGGCCCCACGCCCAAAGGCTATAGCACACCCCTTTTTTGGGCAATTTTCCGCAGGACGAACTTCGCGCCAGGGGGTTCGGCTGCTCTTTTTTGGGCGCGGCTGTGCCCGAACCCTATTTTTGTCGCGGGGAGGGGGTGGGCAAAGTCTCGGCCCATTCCGAGTTCGGCGGACGAAGTTCGCCAGCCCCACGCCCAAAGGCTATAGCACACCCCTTTTTTGGGCATTTTGCCGCAAGACGAACTTGGCGCCAAGGGGTTCGGCTGCTCTTTTTTCGGCGCGGCTGTGCCCGCGACCTATTTTTGGCACGGGGAGGGGGTGGGCAAAGTCTCGGCCAATTCCGAGGAAGGGGGTTTAACTTTGCCGGCCCCACGCCCAAAGGCTATAGCACACCCATTTTTTGGGCATTTTGCCGTAGGACGAACTTGGCGCCAAGGGGTTCGGCTGCTCTTTTTTGGGAGCGGCTGTGCCCGCAGCCTATTTTTGTTGCGGGGAGGGGGTGGCCACAGTCTCGGCCCATTCCGAGCCCGGCAGACGAAGTTCGCCAGCCCCACGCCCCAAGGCTATAGCCCACCCCTTTTTTGGGCATTTTGCCGCAGGACGAACTTGGCGCCCAGGGGTTCGGCTGCTCTTTTTTGGGCGCGGCTGTGCCCGCAGCCTATTTTTGTCGCGGGGAGGTGGGGGGTAAAGTCTCGGCCCATTCCGAGGGAGGCGGACGAAGACCGCCGGCCCTACGCCCAAAGGCAATCGCACACCCCTTTTTTGGGCATTTTTTCGCAGGACGAACTTGGCGCCTAGGGGTTCAGCTGCTCTTTTTTGGACGCGGCTGTGCCCGCAGCCTATTGTTATTGCTGGGAGGGGGTGGGCAAGTCTCGGCCCATTCCGAGTCCGGCGGACGAACTTTACCGGCCCCACGCCCAAAGGCTATAGCACACCCCTTTTTTGGGCATTTTGCCGCAGGACGAACTTGGCGCCAAGGGGTTTGGCTGCTCTTTTTTGGGCGCGGCTGTGACCGCGGCCGATTTTTGTCGCGGGGAGGGCGTGGCCAAAGTCTCGGCCCATTCCGAGGAAGGCGGAAGAAGTTCGCCGGCCCCACGCCCAAAGGCTATAGCACACCCTTTTTTTGGGCCTTTTTCCGCAGGACGAAGTTGGCGCCAAGGGGTTCGGCTGCCCTTTTTTGGGCATGGCTGTGCCCGTGGCCTATTTTTTGCGCGGGGAGGGGGTGGGAAAAGTCTCGGCCCAGTCCGAGTCCGGCGGACGAAGTTGGCCAGCCCCACGCCCCAAGGCTATAGCCCACCCCTTTTTTGGGCATTATTCCGCAGGACGAACTTGGCGCCAAGGGGTTCGGCTGCTCTTTTTTGGGCGCGGCTGTGCCCGCGGCCTATTTTTGCCACGGGGAGGGGGTGGGCAAAGTCTCGGCTCATTCCGAGTCCGGCGGACGAAGTTCGCCAGGCCCACGCCCAAAGGCTATAGCACACCCCTTTTTTGGGCATTTTTCCACAGGACGAACTTGGCGCCAAGGGGTTCGGCTGCTCTTTTTTGGGCGAGGCTGTGTCCGCGGCCTATTTTTGTCGCGGGGAGGGGGTGGCCAAAGTCTCGGCCCATTCCAAGGAAGGCGGATTAAGTTCGCCGGCCCCACGCCCAAAGGCTATAGCACATCCCTTTTTTGGGCATTTTTCTGCAGGACGAACTTGGCGCCATGGGGTTCGGCTGCTCTTATTTCGGCGCGACTGTTCCCGCGGCCTATTTTTGGCGCGGGGAGGGGGTGGGCAAAGTCTCAGCCCATTCCGAGGAAGGGGACGAAGTTCGCCGACCCCACACCCAAAGGCTATAGCCCACCCCTTTTTTGGGCATTTTTCTGCAGGACGAACTTGGCGCCAAGGGGTTCGGCTGCTCTTATTTCGGCGCGGCTGTGCCCGCGGCCTATTTTTGTCATGGGGAGGGGGTGGGCAAAGTCTCGGCCCATTCCGAGGAAGGCGGACGAAGTTCGGCGGCCCCACGCCCAAAGGCTATTGCACACCCCTTTTTTGGGCATTTTTCCGCAGGACGAACTTGGCGCCAAGGGGTTCGGCTGCTCTTTTTTGGGTACGGCTGTGCCCACGGCCTATTTTTGTCACGGGGAGGGGGTGGCCAAAGTCTCGGCCCATTCCGAGTCCGGCGGACGAGTTCGCCGGCCCCACGCTCCAAGGCTATAGCCCAACACCTTTTTCCGCATTTTTCCGCAGGACGAACTTGGCGCCAAGGGGCTCGGCTGCTCTTTTTTGGGCGCGGCCATGTCCGCGGCCTATTTTTGTTGTGGTGAGGGGGTGGGAAAAGTCTCGGCCCATTACGAGTCCGGCGGACGAACTTTGCCGGCCCCACGCCCCAAGGCTATAGCACACCCCTTTTTTTTGCATTTTTCCGCAGGACGACCATGGCGCCAAGGGGTTCGGCTGCTCGTTTTTGGGCGCGACTGCACCCGCGGCCTATTTTTGGCGCGGGAAGGGGGTTGCCAAAGTCTCGGCCAATGCCGAGGAAGGCGGATGAACTTTGCCGGCCCCACGCCCAAAGGCTATAGCACACCCCTTTTTTGGGCATTTTGCCGCAGGACGAACTTGGCGCCAAGGGGTTCGGCTGCTCTTTTTTGGGCGCGGCTGTCCCCGCGGCTTATTTTTGGCGCGGCGAGGGGGTTGGCAAAGTCTCTCCCCATTCCGACACCGGCGGACGAAGTTCGCCAGCCCCACCCCCCAAGGCTATAGCCCACCCCTTTTTTGGGCATTTTTCCGCAGGACGAACATGGCGCCAAGGGGTCGGCTGCTTTTTTTTGGGCGCGGCTGAGCCCGCGGCCTATTTTTGCCGCGGCGAGGGGGTGGGAAAAGTCTAGGCTCATTCCGAGTCTGGGAGATGAAGTTCGCCGGCCCCACGCCCCAAGGCTATATAGCCCACCCCTTTTTTGGGCATTTTTCCGCAGGACGAACTTGGCGCCAAGGGGGTCGGCTGCTCTTTTTTGGGCGCGGCTGTGCCCGCGGCCTATATTTGGCACGGCGAGGGGGTTGGCAAAGTCTCGGCCCATTCCAAGGAAGGCGGATGAACTTTGCCGGCCCCACGCCCCAAGTCTATAACCCACCCCTTTTTTGGGCATATTTCCGCAGGACGAACTTGGCGCCAAGGCGTTCGGCTGCTCTTTTTTGGGCGCGGCTGTGCGCGCGGCCTTTTTTTGTCGCGTGGAGGGGGTGGGAAAAGTATCGGCGGATTCCGAGTCTGGCGGACGAACTTCGCCGGCGCCACGCCCCAAGTCTATAACCCACCCCTTTTTTGGGCATATTTCCGCAGGACGAACTTGGCGCCAAGGGGTTCGGCTGCTCTTTTTTGGGCGCGGCTGTGCCCGCAGCCTATTTTTTGCACGGCGCGGGGGTTGGCAAAGTCTCGCCCCATTCCGAGACCGGCGGACGAAGTTCGCCAGCCCCACCCCCCAAGGCTATCGCCCACCCCTTTTTTGGGCATTTTTCCGCAGGACGAACTTGGCGCCAAGGTGTTCGGCTGCTTTTTTTTTGGGCGCGGCTGAGCCCGCGGCCTATTTGTGTCGCGGGGAGGGGGTGGGAAATGTCTCGGCCCATTCCGAGTCCGGGGGACGAAGTTCGCCGGCCCCACGGCCCAAGGCTATATAGCCCACCCCTTTTTTGGGCATTTTTCCGCAGGTCGAACTTGGCGCCAAGGGGTTCGGCTGCTCTTTTTTGGGCGCGGCTGCGCGCGCGGCATATTTTTTGCCCAGGGAGGGGATCGGAAAAGTCTCGGCCCATTCCGAGTCCGGGAGATGAAGTTCGCCGGCCCTGCGCCCCAAGGCTATATAGCCCACCCCTTATTTGTGCATTTTTCCGCAGGACGACCTTGGCACCAAGGGGGTCGGCTGCTCTTTTTTGGGCGCGGCTGTGTCCGCGGCCTATTTTTGGCACGGGGAGGGGGTGGGAAAAGTCTCGGCCCATTCCGAGTGTGGCGGACGAACTTCGGCAGCCCCACGCCCCAAGGCTATAGCATACCCCTTTTTTGGGCATTTTTCCGCACGACGAACTTGGCGCCATGGGGGTCGACCGCTCTTTTCTGGGCGCGGCTGTGCGCGCGGCCTATTTTTGTTGCGGGGAGGGGGTGGGCAAAGTCTCGGCCCATTCCGAGTCCGGCGGACGAAGTTCGGCAGCCCCACGCCCCAAGGCTATAGCACACCCCTTTTTTGGGCATTTTCCCGCAGGACGAACATGGCGCCAAGGGGTTCGGCTGGTCTTTTTTGGGCGCGGCTGTGCGCGCGGCCTTTTTTTATCGCGGGGAGGGGGTGGGAAAAGTCTCGGCGCATTCCGAGTCTGGCGGACGAACTTCCCTGGCGCCACGCCCCAAGTCTATAACCCACCCCTTTTTTGGGCATATTTCCGCAGGACGAACTTGGCGCCAAGGGGGTCGGCTGCTCTTTTTTGGGCGCGGCTGTGCCCGCGGCCTATATTTGGTGCGGCGAGGGGGTTGGCAAAGTCTCGGCCCATTCCGAGGAAGGCGGATGAACTTTGCCGGCCCCACGCCCAAAGGCTATAGCGCACCCCTTTTTTGGGCATTTTTGCGCTGGACGAACTTGGCGCCAAGGGGTTCGGCTGTTCTTTTTTGGGCGCGGCTGTCCCCGCGGCCTATTTTTGTCGCGGGGAGGGGGTAGGCAAAGTCTCGGGCCATTCTGAGTCCGGCGGACGATGTTCGCCGGCCCCATGCCCCAAGTCTATAACCCACACCTTTTTTGGGCATATTTCCGCAGGACGAACTTGGCGCTAAGGGGTTCGGCTGCTCTTTTTTGGGCACGGCTGTGTGCGCGGCCTTTTTTTGTCACGGGGAGGGGGTGGGAAAAGTCTCGGCGCATTCCGAGTCTGGCGGACGAAATTCCCCGGCGCCACGCCCCAAGTCTATAACCCACCCCTTTTTTGGGCATATTTCCGCAGGACGAACTTGGCGCCAAGGGGTTCGGCTGCTCTTTCTTGGGCGCGGCTGTGCCCGCGGCCTATTTTTGGCACGACGCGGGTGTTGGCAAAGTCTCGCCCCATTCCGAGACCGGCGGACGAAGTTCGCCAGCCCCACCCCCCGAGGCTATCGCCCACCCCTTTTTTGGGCATTTTTGCCCTGGACGAACTTGGCGCCAAGGGGTTCGGCTGCTCTTTTTGGGGCGCGGCTGTGCGCGCGGCCTTTTTTTGTCGCGGGGAGGGGGTGGGAAAAGTTTCGGCGCAATCCGAGTCTGGCGGACGAACTTCGCCGTCGCCACGCCCCAAGTCTATAACCCACCCCTTTTTTTGGGCGTATTTCCGCAGTACGAACTTGGCGCCAAGGGGTTCGGCTGCTCTTTTTTGGGCGCGGCTGTGCCCGCGGCCTATTTTTGGCACGGCGCGGGTGTTGGCAAAGTCTCGCCCCATTCCTAGACCGGCGGACGAAGTTCGCCGGCCCCACGCCCCAAGGATATATAGCCCACCCCTTTTTTGGGCATTTTTCCGCAGGTCGAACTTGGCGCCAAGGGGGTCGGCCAATTTTTTTTTGGGCGCGGCTGAGCCCGTGGCCTATTTGTGTCGCGGGGAGGGGGTGTGAAAATTCTCGGCCCAGTCTGAGTCCGGGGGACGAAGTTTGCCGGCCCCACGCCCCAAGGCTATATAGCCCACCCCTTTTTTGGGCATTTTTCCGCAGGTCGAACATGGCGCCAAGGGGTTCGGCTGCTCTTTTTTGGGCGCGGCTGTGTCCGCGGCCTATTTTGGCGCGGGGAGGGGGTGGGAAAAGTCTCGGCCCATTCCGAGTCCGGGAGATGAAGTTCGCCAGCCCCACCCCCCAAGGCTATAGCCCACCCCTTTTTTGGGCATTTTTCCGCAGGACGAACTTGGCGCCAAGGGGGTCGGCTGCTCTTTTTTGGGCGATGCTGTGCCCGCGGCCTATATTTGGCGCGGCGAGGGGGTTGGCAAAGTCTCGGCCCATTCAGAGGAAGGCAGATGAACTTTGCCGGCCCCACGCCCAAAGGCTATAGCGCACCCCTTTTTTGGGCATTTTTACCCTGGACGAACTTGGCGCCAAGGGGTTCGGCTGCTCTTTTTTGGGCGCGGCTGTCCCCGCGACCTATTTTTGTCGTGGGGAGGGGGTAGGCAAAGTCTCGTGCCATTCTGAGTCCGGCGGACGATGTTCGCCGGCCCCACGCCCCAAGTCTATAATCCACCACTTTTTTGGGCATATTTCCGAAGAACGAACTTGGCGCCAAGGGGTTCGGCTGCTCTTTCTTGGGCGCGGCTGTGCCCGCGGCCTATTTTTGGCATGGCGCGGGTGTTGGCAAAGTCTCGCCCCATTCCGAGACCGGCGGACGAAGTTCGCCAACCCCACCCCCCAAGGCTATCACCCACCCCTTTTTTGGGCATTTTTGCCCTGGACGAACTAGGCGCCAAGGGGTTCGGCTGCTCTTTTTTGGGCGCGGCTGTGCGCGCGGCCTTTTTTTGTCGCGGGGAGGGGGTGGGAAAAGTCTCGGCGCAATCCGAGTCTGGCGGACGAACTTCGCCGTCGCCACGCCCCAAGTCTATAACCCACCCCTTTTTTTGGGCATATTTCCGCAGGACGAATTTGGCGCCAAGGGGTTCGGCTGCTCTTTTTTGGGCGCGGCTGTGCCCGCGGCCTATTTTTGGCACGGCGCGGGTGTTGGCAAAGTCTCGCCCCATTCCGAGACCGGTGGACGAAGTTCGCCGGCCCCACGCCCCAAGGCTATATAGCCCACCCCTTTTTTGGGCATTTTTCCGCAGGTCGAATTGGCGCCAAGGGGTTCCGCTGCTCTTTTTTGTGCGCGGCTGCGCACGCGGCATATTTTTGGCGCGGGGAGGAGGTCGGAAAAGTCTCGGCCCATTCCGAGTCCGGGAGATGAAGTTCGCCGGCCCCGCGCCCCAAGGCTATATAGCCCACCCCTTTTTTGGGCATTTTTCCGCAGGACGACCTTGGCGGCAAGGGGGTCGGCTGCTCTTTTTTGGGCGCGGCTGTGTCCGCGGCCTATTTTTGGCACGGGGAGGGGGTGGCCAAAGTCTCAGCCCATTCCGAGGAAGGCGGATGAACTTTGCCGGCCCCACGCCCAAAGGCTATAGCGCACCCCTTTTTTGGGCATTTTTGCGCTGGACGAACTTGGCGCCAAGGGGTTCGGCTGCTCTTTTTTGGGCGCGGCTGTCCCCGCAGCCTATTTTTGTCGCAGGGAGGGGGTAGGCAAAGTCTCGGCCCATTCCGAGTCCGGCGGACGAAGTTCGCCGGCCCCACGCCCCAAGTGTATAACCCACCCCTTTTTTGGGCATATTTCCGCAGGACGAACTTGGCGCCAAGGGGTTCGGCTGCTCTTTTTTGGGCGCGGCTGTGCGCGCGGCCTATTTTTGTCGCGGGGAGGGGGTGGGAAAAGTCTCGGCGCATTCCGAGTCCGGCGGACGAAGTGCGCCGGCGCCACGTCCCAGGTCTATAACCCACCCCTTTTTTGGGCATATTTCCGCAGGACGAACTTGGCGCCAAGGGGTTCGGCTGCTCTTTTTTGGGCGCGGCTGTGCCCGCGGCCTATTTTTGGTACGGCGCGGGGGTTGGCAAAGTCTCGCCCCATTCCGAGACCAGCGGACGAAGTTCGCCAGCCCCACCCCCCAAGGCTATCGCCCACCCCTTTTTTGGGCATTTTTCCGCAGGACGAACTTGGCGCCAAGGTGTTTGGCTGCTTTTTTTTTGGGCGCGGCTGAGCCCGCGGCCTATTTATGTCACGGGGAGGGGGTGGGAAAAGTCTCGGCCCATTCCGAGTCCGGGCGACGAAGTTCGCCGGCCCCACGCCCCGAAGCTATATAGCCCACCCCTTTTTTGGGCATTTTTCCGCAGGACGAACTTGGCGCCAAGGGGTTCGGCTGCTCTTCTTTGGGCGCGGCTGAGCCCGCGGCCTATTTATGTCACGGGGAGGGGGTGGGAAAAGTCTCGGCCCATTCCGAGTCCGGGCGACGAAGTTCGCCGGCCCCACGCCCCGAAGCTATATAGCCCACCCCTTTTTTGGGCATTTTTCCGCAGGACGAACTTGGCGCCAAGGGGTTCGGCTGCTCTTCTTTGGGCGTGGCTGCGCGCGCGGCATATTTTTGGCACGGGGAGGGGGTCGGAAAAGTCTCGGCCCATTCCGAGTGCGGGAGATGAAGTTCGCCGTCACCGCGCCCCAAGGCTATATAGCCCACCCCTTTTTTAGGCATTTTTCCGCAGGACGAACTTGGCGCCAAGGGGTTCGGCACCTCTTTTTTGGTCGCGGCTTTGCCCACAGCCTATTTTTGGCGCGGGGAGGGGGTGGTCAAAGTCTCGGCCCCACGCCCCAAGGCTATAGCACACCCCTTTTTTGGGCATTTTTCCGCAGGACGAACTTGGTGCCAAGGGGTTCGGCTGGTCTTTTTTCGGAGCGCCCGTGCCCGCGGCCTATTTTTGGTGCGGGGAGGGGGTGGTCAAAGTCTCGGCCCATTCCGAGTCCGGTGGACGAACTTTGCCGGCCCCACGCCCAAAGGCTGCAGCACACCCCTTTTTCGGGCATTTTTCCGCAGGACGAACTTGGCGCGAAGGGGTTCGGCTCTTCTTTTTCGGGTGCGGCAGTGCCCGTGGCCTATTGTTGTCATGGGAGGGGGTCGGTAAAGCCTCGGCCCATTCCTAGCCCGGCGGA
This sequence comes from Citrus glauca, assembly GCA_029633175.1. Lineage (NCBI taxonomy): Eukaryota > Viridiplantae > Streptophyta > Magnoliopsida > Sapindales > Rutaceae > Citrus > Citrus glauca. The sequence goes on from JAQOOD010000082.1 coordinate 43,554, forward strand.
CGAAGTTCGCCAGCCCCACGCCCCAAGGCTATAGCCCACACCCCTTTTTGGGCAATTTTCCGCAGGACGAACTTGGCGCCAAGAAGTTCGGCTGCTCTTTTTTGGGCGCGGCTGTGCCCGTGGCCTATTTTTGTCACGGGGATGGGGTGGTTAATGTCTCGGCCCATTCCGAGTCCGGCGGACGAAGTTTGCCAGCCCCACGCCCCAAGGCTATAGCCCACCCCCTTTTTGGACATTTTTCCGCAGGACGATTTTGGCGTGAAGGGGTTCGGCTGCTCTTTTTTGGGCGCGGCTGTGCCCGCGGCCTATTTTTGTCACAGGGAGGGGGTGGGCAAAGTCTCACCCCATTTCAAGTCCGGCGGATGAAGTTCGCCAGCCCCACGCCCCAAGGATATAGCCCACCCCTTTTTTGGGCATTTTTCCGCAGGACGAACTTGGTGCCATGGGGTCGGCTGCTCTTTATTGGGTGCGGCTGTGCCCGCGGCCTATTTTTGTCATGGGGAGGGGGTGCCCAAAGTCTCGGCCCATTCCGAGTCCGGCGGACAAATTTCGGCTGCCCCACGCCCCAAGGCTATAATACACCTCTTTTTTGGGCTTTTTTCCGCAGGACGAACTTGGCACCAAGGGGTTCGACTGCTCTTTTTTGGGCGCGGCTGTGCCCACGGCTTATTTTTGGTGCGGGGAAGGGGTGGGCAAAGTCTCGGCCCATTCCGAGTCCGGCGGATGAAGTTCGCCTGCCCCACGCCCCAAGGCTATAGCCCACCCCTTTTTTGGGCATTTTTCCGCAGGACGAACTTGGCGTCAAGGGGTTCGGCTGCTCTTTTTGGGGCGAGGCTGTGCCCACGGCCTATTTCTGCCGTGGGGAGGGGGTGGCCAAAGTCTCAGCCCATTCTGGGGAAGGCGGACGAAGTGCGCCGGCCCCACACCCCAAGGCTATAGCCCACCCCTTTTTTGGGAATTTATCCGCAGGATGAACTTGGCGCCAAGGGGTTCGGCTGCTATTTTTTGGGCGCGGCTGTGGCCGCGGCCTATTTTTGTTGTGGGGAAGGGGTGGGCAAAGTCTCGGCCCATTCCGAGGAAGGCAGACGAAGTTCGCCGGCCCCACGTCCCAAGGCTATAGCCCACCCCCTTTTTGGGCACTTTTCCGCAGGACGAACTTGGCGCCAAGGGGTTCGGCACCTCTTTTTTGGGCGCGGCTGTGCCAGCAGCCTATTTTTGGCGTGGGGAGGGGGTGGTCAAAGTCTCGGCCCATTCCAAGTCTGGCAGACGAACTTTGCCGGCCCCACGCCCAAAGGCTATAGCACACCCCTTTTTTGGGCATTTTTCCGCAGGACAAACTTGGCGCCAATGGGTTCGGCTGCTCTTTTTTTGGTGCGGTTGTGCCCGCGGCCTATTTTTGTCATGGGGAGGGGGTGGGCAAAGTCTCGGTCCTTTCCGAGTCCGGCGGACGAAGTTCGCCCGCCACACGCCCCAAGGCTATAGCCCACCCCTTTTTTGGGCATTTTTCCGCAGGAGAACTTGGCGCCAAGGGGTTCGGCACCACTTTTTTGGGCGCGGCTGTGCCAGCAGCCTATTTTTGGTGCGGGGAGGGGGTGGTCAAAGTCTCGGCCCATTCCGAGTCTGGCAGACGAACTTTGCCGGCCCCACGCCCAAAGGCTATAGCACACCCCTTTTTTGGGCATTTTTCTGCAGGACAAACCTGGCGCCAATGGGTTCGGCTGCTCTTTTTTTCGCGCGGTTGTGCCCGCGGCCTATTTTTGTCGTGGGGAGGGGGTGGGCAAAGTCTCGGCCCTTTCCGAGCCCGGCGGACGAACTTCGCCGGCCACACGCCCCAAGGCTATAGCCCACCCCTTTTTTGGGCATTTTTCCGCAGGACGAACTTGGCGCCAAGGGGTTCGGCTGCGCTTTTTTGGGCGCGGCTGTGCCCGCGGCCTATTTTTGGCACGGGGAGGGGGTGGCCAAAGTCTCGCCCCTTCCGAGGAAGGCGGACGAAGTGCGCCGGCCCCACACCCCAAGGCTATAGCCCACCCCTTTTTTGGGAATTTATCCGCAGGATGAACTTGGCGCCAAGGGGTTCGGCTGCTATTTTTTGGGCGCGGCTGTGGCCGCGGCCTATTTTTGTTGTGGGGAAGGGGTGGGCAAAGTCTCGGCCCATTCCGAGGAAGGCAGACGAAGTTCGCCGGCCCCACGTCCCAAGGCTATAGCCCACCCCCTTTTTGGGCACTTTTCCGCAGGACGAACTTGGCGCCAAGGGGTTCGGCACCTCTTTTTTGGGCGCGGCTGTGCCAGCAGCCTATTTTTGGCGTGGGGAGGGGGTGGTCAAAGTCTCGGCCCATTCCAAGTCTGGCAGACGAACTTTGCCGGCCCCACGCCCAAAGGCTATAGCACACCCCTTTTTTGGGCATTTTTCCGCAGGACAAACTTGGCGCCAATGGGTTCGGCTGCTCTTTTTTTGGTGCGGTTGTGCCCGCGGCCTATTTTTGTCATGGGGAGGGGGTGGGCAAAGTCTCGGTCCTTTCCGAGTCCGGCGGACGAAGTTCGCCCGCCACACGCCCCAAGGCTATAGCCCACCCCTTTTTTGGGCATTTTTCCGCAGGAGAACTTGGCGCCAAGGGGTTCGGCACCACTTTTTTGGGCGCGGCTGTGCCAGCAGCCTATTTTTGGCGCGGGGAGGGGGTGGTCATAGTCTCGGCCCATTCCGAGTCTTGCAGACGAACTTTGCCGGCCCCACGCTCAAAGGCTATAGCACACCCCTTTTTTGGGCATTTTTCTGCAGGAAAAACCTGGCGCCAATGGGTTCGGCTGCTCTTTTTTTCGCGCGGTTGTGCCCGCGGCCTATTTTTGTCGTGGGGAGGGGGTGGGCAAAGTCTCGGCCCTTTCCGAGTCCGGCGGACGAAGTTCGCCAGACCCACGCGCCAAGGCTATAGCCCACCCCTTTTTTGGGCATTTTTCCGCAGGAAGAACTTGGCGCCAAGGGGTTCGGCAGCTCTTTTTTGGGCGCGGCTGTGCCCGCGGCCTATCTTTGTCGCGGGGATTGGGTGGTTAATGTCTCGGCGCATTCTGAGTCCGGCGGACGAACTTCGGCAGCCCCACGCCCCAAGGCTATAGCACACCCCTTTTTTGGGCATTTTTCCGCAGGAGGAACTTGGCGCCTAGGGGTTCGGCTGCACTCTTTTTGGGGCGGCTGAGCCCGCGGCCTAGTTTTGTCATGGGGAGGGGGTGGATAATGTCTCGGCCCATTCCGAGTCCGGCGGATGAAGTACGCCAGCCCCACGCCCCAAGGATATAGCCCACCCCTTTTTTGGGCATTTTTCCGCAGGACGAACTTGGTGCCATGGGGTTCGGCTGCTCTTTATTGGGCGCGGCTGTGCCCGCAGCCTATTTTTGTTTCGGGGAGGGGGTGGGAAAAGTCTCGGCCCATTCCGAGTCCAGCGGACGAATTTCGGCAGCCCCACGCCCCAAGGCTATAATACACCCCTTTTTTGGGCTTTTTTCCGCAGGACGAACTTGGCGCCAAGGGGTTCGACTGCTCTTTTTTGGGCGCAGCTGTGCCCGCGGCCTATGTTTGGCGCGGGGAAGCGGTGGGCAAAGTCTCGGCCCATTCCGAGTCCGGCGGACGAAGTTCGCCAGCCCCACGCCCCAAGGCTATAATACACCCCTTTTTTGGGCTTTTTTCCGCAGGACGAACTTGGCGCCAAGGGGTTCGACTGCTCTTTTTTGGGCGCAGCTGTGCCCGCGGCCTATGTTTGGCGCGGGGAAGCGGTGGGCAAAGTCTCGGCCCATTCCGAGTCCGGCGGACGAAGTTCGCCAGCCCCACGCCCCAAGGCTATAGCCTACCCCTTTTTTGGGCATTTTTCCGCAGGACGAACTTGGCGCCAAGGGGTTCGGCTACTCTTTTTTGGGCGCGGCTGTGCCCGCGGCCTATTTCTGGCACGGGGAGGGGTGGTCAAAGTCTTGGCCCATTCCGAGTCCGGCGGACGAACTCCGGCAGCCCCACGCCCCAAGGCTATAGCACACCTCTTTTTTAGGCATTTTTCCGCAGGACGAAGTTGGCGCCAAGGGGTTCGGCTGCTCTTTTTTGGGCGAGGCTGTGCCCGTGGCCTATTTTTGGCGCAGGGAAGCGGTGGGCAAAGTCTCGGCCCATTCCGAGTCCGGCGGACGAAGTTCGCCAGCCCCACGCCCCAAGGCTATAGCCTACCCCTTTTTTGGGCATTTTTCCGCAGGACGAACTTGGCGCTAAGGGGTTCGGCTGCTCTTTTTTGGGCGCGGCTGTGCCCGCAGCCTATTTTTGGCATGGGGAGGGGTGGTCAAAGTCTTGGCCCATGCCGAGTCCGGCGGACGAACTCCGGCAGCCCCGCACCCCAAGGCTATAGCACACCTATTTTTTAGGCATTTTTCCGCAGGACGAACTTGGCGCCAAGGGGTTCGGCTGCTCTTTTTTGGGCGAGGCTGTGCCCGTGGCCTATTTCTGTCATGGGGAGGGGGTGCACAAAGTCTCGGCCCATTCCGAGGAAGGCGGACGAAGTGCGCCGGTCCCACGCCCAAAGGCTATAGCACGCCCCTTTTTTTGGCATTTTTCCGCAGGACGAACTTGGCGCCATGGGGTTCGGCTGCTCTTTTTTGGGCGAGGCTGTGCCCACAGCCTATTTCTGTCATGGGGAGGGGGTGGCCAAAGTCTCAGCCCATTCCGAGGAAGGCGGACGAAGTGCGCCGGCCCCACGCCCCAAGGCTATCACCCACCTTTTTTTTGGGCATTTATCCGCCGGAGGAACTGGGCACCAAGGGGTTCGGCTGCTCTTTTTTCGGCGCGGCTGTGCCCGCGGCCTATTTTTGTCGCGGGGAAGGGGTGGGCAAAGTCTCGGCCCATTCCGAGGATGGCAGACGAAGTTCGCCAGCCCCACGTCCCAAGGCTATAGCCCACCCCATTTTTGGGCACTTTTCCGCAGGACGAACTTGGCGCCAAGGGGGTCGGCTGCTCTTTTTTGGGCGCGGCTGTGCCCGCGGCCTATTTTTGTCACGGCTGTGCCCGCGGCCTAATTTTGTTGCGGGGAGGGGGTGGGAAAAGTCTCGGCCCATTCCGAGTCCGGCGGACGAAGTTCGCCAGCCCCACGCCCCAAGCCTATAGCCCACACCCTATTTGGGCATTTTTCCGCAGGACGAACTTGGCGCCAAGGGGTTCGGCTGCTCTTTTTTGGGCGCGGCAGTCCCTGTGGCCTATTTTTTTTGCGGGGAAGGGGTGGGCAAAATCTGAGCACATTCCAAGTCCGGTGGACGAAGTTCGCCCGCCCCACGCCCCAAGGCTAAAGCCCACCCCCTTTTTGGGCATTTTTCCGCAGGACGAACTTGGCGCCAAGGGGTTCGGCTGCTCTTTTTTGGGCGCGGCTGTGCATGCGGCCTATTTTTATCGCCGGCAGGGGGTGGGCAGAGTCTCGGCCCATTCCGAGTCCGGCGGACGAAGTTCGCCTGCCCCACGCCCCAAGGCTATAGCCGACCCCTTTTTTGGGCATTTTTCCGCAGGACGAACTTTGCGCCAAGGCGTTCGGCTGCTCTATTTTGGGCGCGGCTGTGCCCGCAGGCTATTTTTGTCGCGGGGAGGAGGTGGGCAAAATCTGGGCACATTCCGAGTCCGGCGGACGAAGTTCGCCTGCCCCACGCTCCAAGGCTATAGCCCACCCCCTTTTTGGGCATTTTTTTCGCAGGACGAACTTGGCGCCAAGGGGTTCGGCCGCTCTTTTTCGGGCGCGGCAGGCCCCGCGGCCTATTTTTGTCGCGGGGAGGGGGTGGGCAAAGTGTCGGCCCATTCCTAATCCGGCGGACGTAGTTCGCCTGCCCCACGCCCCAAGGCTATAGCCCACCCCCTTTTTGGGAATTTTTTCGCAGGACGAACTTGGCGCCAAGGGGTTGGGCTGCTCTTTTTTGGGTGCGGCGGTGCCCGTTGCCTATTTTTGTCCCGGGGAGGGGGTGGGCAAAGTCTCGGCCCATTCCGAGTCCGGCGGACGTAGTTCGCCTGCCCCACGCTCCAAGGCTATAGCCCACCCCCTTTTTGGGCATTTTTCCGCACGACGAACATGGCGCCAAGGGGTTCGGCTGCTCTTTTTTGGGCGCGGCTGTGCGTGCGGCCTTTTTTTGTCGCTGGGATGGGGTGGCCAAAGTCTCGGCCCATTCCGAGGCCGGCGGACGAAGTTCGCCAGCCCCACGCCGCAAGGCTATAGCCCACCCCTTTTTCGGGCATTTTTCCGCAGGACGAACTTGGCGCCAAGGGGTTCGGCTGCTCGTTTTTGGGCGCGGCTGTGCCCGCAGCCTATTTTTGTCGCCGGGAGGGGGTGAGAAAAGTCTCGGCCCATTCCGAGTCCGGCGGACGAACTTCGGCAGCCCCACGCCCCAAGGCTATAGCACACCCCTTTTTTGGGCATTTTTCGGCAGGACGAACTTGGCGCCAAGGGATTCGGCTGCTCTTTTTTGGGCGCGGCTGTGCCTGCGGCCTATTTTTGCCGCGGGGAGGGGGTGAGAAAAGTCTCAGCCCATTCCGAGTCCGGCGGACGAACTTCGCCAGCCCCACGCCCCAAGGCTATAGCCCACCCCTTTTTTGGGCATTTTTCCACAGGTCGAACTTGGCGCCAAGGGGTTCGTCTGTTGTTTCATGGGCGCGGCAGTGCCCGTGGTCTATTTTTGGCGCTGGGATGGGGTGGCCAAAGTCTCGGCGCATTCCGAGGCCGGCGGACGAAGTGCGCCAGCCCCACGCCCCAAGGCTATAGCCCACCCCTTTTTTGGGCATTTTTCCCGCACGACGACCTCGGCGCCAAGGGGTTCGGCTGCTCTTTTTTGGGCGCGGCTGTGCCTGCGGCCTATTTTTGGTGCGGGGAGGTGGTTGCCAAAGTCTCGGCTCATTCCGAGTCCGGCGGACGAAGTTCGCCATCCCCACCCCCCAAGGCTATAGCCCACCCCTTTTTTGGGCATTTTTCCGCAGGTCGAACTTGGCGCCAAGTGGTTCGGCTGCTCTTTTTTGCACACGGCTGTGCCCGCGGCCTAATTTTGTCGCAGGGAGGGGGTGAGAAAAGTCTCGGCCCATTCCGAGTCCGGCGGACGAACTTCGGCAGCCCCACGCCCCAAGGCTATAGCACACCCCTTTTTTGGGCATTTTTCGGCAGGACGAACTTGGCGCCAAGGGGTTCGGCTGCTCTTTTTTGAGCGCGGCTATGCCTGCGGCCTATTCATGCCGCGGGGAGGGGCTGGGCAAAGTCTCGGCCCATTCCGAGTCCGGCGGACGAAGTTCGCCAGCCCCACGCCCAAACGCTATAGCACACTTCACCCCTTTTTTGGGCATTTTTCCGCAGGTCGAACTTGGCGCCAGGGGGTTCGGCTGCTCTTTTTTCGGCGCGGCTGTGCCCGCGGCCTATTTTTGTCGCGGGGAGGCGGTGGGCAAAGTCTCGGCCCATTCCGAGTCCAGCGGACGAACTTCTCCAGCCCCACGCCCCAACGCTATAGCCCACCCCTTTTTCAGGCATTTTTCCGCAGGTCGAACTTGGCGCCAAGGGGCTCGGCTGCTCTTTTTTGCACGCGGCTGTGCCCTCGGCCTATTTTTGTTGCAGGGAGGGGGTGTGAAAAGTCTCGGCCCATTCCGAGTTCGGCGGACGAACTTCGCCAGCCCCAGGCCCCAAGGCTATAGCCCACCCCTTTTTTGGGCATTTTTCGGCAGGTCGAACTTGGCGCCAAGTTGTTCGGCTGCTCTTTTTTGGGCGCGGCTATGCCCACGGCCTATTTTTGTCGCGGGGAGGGGGTGGGCAAAGTCTCGGCCCACTCCGAGTCCGGTGGACAAACTTCGGCAGCCCCACGCCCCAAGGCTATAGCACACCCCTTTTTTGGGCATTTTTCCGCAGGACGAACTTGGCGCCAAGGTGTTCAGCTGCTCTTTTTTGGGCGCGGCTGTGTCCGCGGCCTATTTTTGGCGCGGGGAGGGGGGTGGCCAAAGTCTCGGCCCATTCCGAGGAAGGCGGATGAACTTTGCCGGCCCCACGCCCATAGGCTATAGCACACCCCTTTTTTTGGGGATTTTTCCGCAGGACGAACTTGGCGCAAAGGGGTTCGGCTGCTCTTTTTTAGGCGCGGCTGTGCCCACGGCCAATTTTTGGTGCGGGGAGGGGGTGGCCAAAGTCTCGGCCCACTCCGAGTCTGGCTGACGAAGTTCGCCCCGCCCCCACGCCCCAAGGCTATAGACCACCCCTTTTTTGGGCATTTTTCCGCCAGACGAACTTGGCGCCAAGGGGTTCGGCTGCTCTTTTTTGGGTGCGGGAGTGCCCGCAGCCTATTTTTGTCGCGGGGATGGGGTGTGAAAAGTCTCCGCCCATTCCGAGTCCGGCGGACGAAGTTCGCCCGCCCCACGCCCCAAGGCTATAGCCCAACCCCTTTTTCGGCATTTTTCCGCAGGACGAACTTGGCGCAAAGGGGTTCGGCTGCTCTTTTTTAGGTGCGGCTGTGCCCGCGGCCAATATTTGGTGCGGGGAGGGGGTGGCCAAAGTCTCGGTCCATTCCGCGGAAGGAGGATGAACTTTGCCGGCCCCACGCCGAAAGGCTATAGCACACCCCTTTTTTGGGCATTTTTCTACAGGACGAACTTGGCGCCAAGGGGTTCGGCTGCTCTTTTTTGGGCGCGGCTGTGCCCGCAGCCTATTTTTGTCATGGGGAGGGGGTGGCCAAACTCTCGGCCCATTCCGAGTTCGGCGGACGAACTTAGCCGGCCCCACGCCCAAAGGCTATAGCACACCCCTTTTTTGGGCATTTTTCCGCAGGACGAACTTGGCGCCAAGTGGTTCGGCTGCTCTTTTTTGGGCGCGGCTGTGCCCGCGGCCTATTTTTGTCGCGGGGAGGCGGTGGGCAAAGTCTCGGCCCATTCCGAGTCCAGCGGAACGAACTTCGCCAGCCCCACGCCCCAAGGCTATAGCCCACCCCTTTTTTGGGCATTTTTCCGCAGGTCGAACTTGGCGCCAAGGGGCTCGGCTGCTCTTTTTTGCGCGCGGCTGTCCCCTCGGCCTATTTTTGTCACAGGGAGGGGGTGAGAAAAGTCTCGGCCCATTCCGAGTCCGGCGGACGAAGTTCGCCAGCGCCACGCCCAAAGGCTATAGCACACCCCCTTTTTTGGGCATTTTTCTGCAGGACGAACTTGGCGCCAAGGGGTTCGGCTGCTCTTTTTTGGGCGCGGCTGTGCCCGCTGCCGATTTTTTGTGCTGGGATGGGGTCGCCAAAGTATTGGCCCATTCCGAGGAAGGCGGACGAACTTAGCCGGCCCCACGCCCAAAGGCTATGGCACACCCCTTTTTTGGGCATTTTTCCGCAGGACGAACTTGGCGCCAAGGGGTTCGGCTGCTCTTTTTTGGGCGCGGCTGTGCCCGCGGCCTATTTTTGGCGCGGGGAGGGGGTGGCCAAAGTCTCGGCCCATTCCGAGGAAGGCGGATGAACTTTACCGGCCCCAAGCCCAAAGGCTATAGAACCCCCCTTTTTTGGGCATTTTTCCGCAGGACGAACTTGGCGCCAAGGGGTTCGGCTGCACTTTTTTGGGCGCGGCTCAGCCCGTGCCCTATTTTCGCCGCGGGGAGGGGCTGGGCAAAGTCTCGGCCTATTATGAGTCCGGCGGACGAAGTTCGCCAGCGCCACGCCCAAAGGCTATAGCACACCCCTTTTTTGGGCATTTCTCCGCAGGACAAACTTGGCGCCAAGGAGTTCGGCCGCTCTTTTTTGGGCGCGGCTGTGCCCGCGGCATATTTTTGGCACGGGGAGGGGGTGGCCAAAATCTCGGCCCATTCCGAGTCCGGCGGACGAACTGAGCCGGCCCCCACGCCCAAAGGCTATGGCACACCCCTTTTTTGGGCATTTTTTCCGCAGGACGAACTTGGCGCCAAGGGGTTCGGCTGCTCTTTTTTGGGCGCGGCTGTACCCGCGGCCTATTTTTGGCGCGGGGAGGGGGTGGCCAAAGTCTCGGCCCATTCCGAGGAAGGCGGATGAACTTTGCCGGCCCCACGCCCATAGGCTATAGCACACCCCTTTTTTGGGTATTTTTCTGCCGGACGAACTTGGCGCAAAAGGGGTTCGGCTGCTCTTTGTTAGGCGCGGCTGTGCCCGCGGCCAATTTTTGGTGCGGGGGAGGGGGTGGCCAACGTCTCGGTCCATTCCGCGGCAGGCGGATGAACTTTGCCGGCCCCACGCCGAACGGCTATAGCACAGCCCTTTTTTGGGCATTTTTCTACAGGACGAACTTGGCGCCAAGGGGTTCGGCTGCTCTTTTTTGGGCGCGGCTGTGCCCGCAGCCTATTTTTGTCACGGGGAGGGGGTGGCCAAACTCTCGGCCCATTCCGAGTCCGGCGGACGAACTTAGCCGGCCCCACGCCCAAAGGCTATTGCACACCCCTTTTTTTGGCATTTTTCCGCAGGACGAACTTGGCGCCAAGTGGTTCGGCTGCTCTTTTTTAGGCGCGGCTGTGCCCGCTGCCTATTTTTGGCGCGGGGATGGGGTGGGCAAAGTCTCGGCCAATTCTGAGGAAGGCGGATGAACATTGCCGGCGGACGCCCATAGGCTATAGCACACCCCTTTTTTTGGCATTTTGCCGTAGGACGAATTTGGCAGCAAGGGGTTCGGCTGCTCTTTTTTATTCGCGGCTGTGCCCGCGGCCTATTTTTGTCATCGGGAGGGGGTGGCCAAGGTCTCGGCCCATTCCGAGGAAGGCGGACGAAGTGCGCCGGCCTCACGCCCAAAGGCTATAGCACACCCCTTTTTTGGGAATTTTTCCGCAGGACGAACGTGGCGCCAAGGGGTTGGGCTGCTCTTTTTTGGGCGTGGCTGTGCCCGTAGCCTATTTCTGTCGTGGGGAGGCGGTGGCAAAGTCTCGGCCCATTCTGAGTCCGGCGGACGAAGTTCGCCGGCCCCACGCCCCAAGTCTATAGCCCACCCCCTTTTTGGGCATTTTTCTGCAGGACGAACTTGGCACCAAGGGGTTCGGCTGCTCTTTTTTAGGCGCGGCTGTGCCCGCGGCCTATTTTTGGTGAGGGGAGGGGATGGGCAAAGTCTCGACCCATTCTGAGGAAGGAGGACGAAGTTCGCCGGCCCCACGCCAAAAGGCTATAGCACACCCCTTTTTCGGGCATTTTTTCGCAGGACGAACTTGGCGCCCAGGGGTTCGGCTGCTCTTTTTTGGGCGCGGCTGTGCCCGCAGCCTATTTTAGTCACGGGGAGGTGGTGGGCAAAGTCTCGGCCCATTCCGAGTCCGGCGGACGAAGTTCGCACGCCCGACGTCCCAAGGCTATAGCCAACCCCTTTTTGGGCATTTTTCCGCAAGACGAACTTGGCGGCATGGGGGTCGGCTGCTCTTTTTTGGGCGCGGCTGTGCCCGCGGCCTATTTTTGGTGAGGGGAGGGGGTGGGCAAAGTCTCGGCCCATTCCGAGGAAGGTGTACGAAGTTCGCCGGCCCCACGCCCAATGGCTATAGCACACCCCTTTTTTGGGAATTTTTCCGCAGGACGAACTTGGCGCCAAGGGGTTCGGCTGCTCTTTTTTGGGGGCGGCTGTGCCCGCAGCCTATTTTTGGCACGGGGAGGGGGTGGGCAAAGTCTCGGCCCATTCCGAGGAAGGGGGAAGAACTTTGCCGGCCCCATGCCCAAAGGCTATAGCACACCTATTTTTTGGGCATTTTGCCGCAGGACAAACTTGGCGCGAAGGGTCGGCTGCTCTTTTTTGGGCACGGCTGTGCCCGTGGCCTATTTTGGTCGCGGGGAGGTGGTGGGCAAAGTCTCGGCCCATTCCGAGTCCGGCGGACGAAGTTCGCACGCCCCACGTCCCAAGGCTATAGCCAACCCCTTTTTGGGCATTTTTCCGCAAGACGAACTTGGCGGCATGGGGTTCGGCTACACTTTTTTGGGCGCTGCTGAGCCCGCGGCCTATTTTGGTCGCGGGGAGGTGGTGGGCAAAGTCTCAGCCCATTCCGAGTCCGGCGGATGAAGTTCGCCGGCCCCACGCCCCATGGCTATAGCCCACCCCCTTTTTGGGCATTTTTCCGCAGGAGGAACTTGGCGCCAAGGGGTTCGGCCGCTCTTTTTTAGGCGCGGCTGTGCCCGTGGCTTATTTTTGTCGCGGGGAGGGGGTGGCCAAAGTCTCGGCCCATTCCGAGGAAGGCGGACGAAGGTTGCCGGCCCCACGCCCAAAGGCTATAGTACACACCTTTTTTGGGCGCGGCTGTGCCCGCGGCCTATTTTTGTCGCGGGGAGGGGGTGGCCAATGTCTCGGCCCATTCTGAGTCTGGCGGACGAAGTTCGCTGGCCCCACGGCCCAAGGCTATAGCCCACCCCCTTTTTGGGCATTTGTCCGCAGGACGAACTTGGTGCCAAGGGGTTCGGCTGCTCTTTTTTAGGCGCGGCTGTGCCGGCGGCCTATTTTTGGCGTGGGGAGGTGGTGGGCAAAGTCTCGGCCCATTCTGATGAAGGCGGATGAACTTTGCTGGCCGACGCCCAAAGGCTATAGCACACCCCTTTTTTGGCCATTTTGCCACAGGACGAGCTTGGCACCAAGGCGTTCGGCTGCTCTTTTTTAGGCGCCGCTGTGCCCGCGGCCTATTTTTGGCACAGGGAGGGGGTGGGCAAAGTCTCGGCCCATTCTTAGGAAGGCGGATGAACTTTGCCGGCCGACGCCCAAAGGCTATAGCACACCCCTTTTTTGGGCGTTTTGCCGCAGGACGAACTTCGTACCAAGGGGTTCGGCTGCTCTTTTTTGGGCGCGACTATGTCCGCAGCCTAGTTTTGGCGTGGGGAGGGGGTGGGCAAAGTCTCGGCCCATTCTGAAGAAGGCGGATGAACTTTGCCGGCCGACGCCCAAAGGCTATAGCACACCCCTTTTTTGGGCGTTTTGCCGCAGGACGAACTTCGTACCAAGGGGTTCGGCTGCTCTTTTTTGGGCGCGGCTGTGCCCGCGGCCGATTTTTGGCGCGGGGAGGGGGTGGGCAAAGTCTCGGCCCATTCTGAGAAAGGGGGATGAACTTTGCCGGCCGACGCCCAAAGGCTATCGCACTCCCCTTTTTTGGGCATTTTGCCGCAGGACGAACTTGGCACCAAGGGGTTCGGCTGCTCTTTTTTGGGCGCAGCTGTGCCCGTGGCCTATTTTTGTCGCAGGGAGGGGGTGGCCAATGTCTCGGCCCATTCCGAGGAAGGCGGACGAAGTGCGCCGGCCCCACGCCCAAAGGCTATAGCACACCCCTTTTTTGGGAATTTTTCCGCTGGACGAACTTGGCGCCAAGGTGTTCGGCCGCTCTTTTTTGGGCGCGGCTGTGCCTGCGGCCTATTTTTGTCGCGGGGAGGCGGTGGCCAATGTGTCGGCCCATTCTGAGTCCGGCGGACGAAGTTCGCTAGCCCCACGCCCCAAGGCTATAGCCCACCCCCAATTTGGGCATTTTTCCGCAGGACGAACTTGGCGCCAAAGGGTTCGGCTGCTCTTTTTTAGGTGCGGCTGTGCCCGCGGCCTATTTTTGGCGTGGGGTGGGGATGGGCAAAGTCTCGGCCCATTCTGAGTAAGGCGGTTGAACTTTGCCGGCCGACGCCCAAAGGCTATAGCACACCCGTTTTTTGGGCATTTTGCCACAGGACGAGCTTGGCACCAAGGGGTTCGGCTGCTCTTTTTTTGGCGCGGCTGTGCCCGCGGCCTATTTTTGTCGCAGGGAGGCGGTGGCCAAAGTGTCGGCCCATTCTGAGTCCGGCGGACGAAGTTCGCTAGCCCCACGCCCCAAGGCTATAGCCCACCCCCTTTTTGGGCATTTTTCCGCAGGACGAACTTGGCGCCAAGGGGTTCGGCTGCTCTTTTTTGGGCGCGGCTGTGCCCGCGGCCTATTTTTGGCGCGGGGAGGGGGTGGGCATAGTCTCGGCCCATTCTGAGGAAGGCGGATGAACTTTGCCGGCCGACGCCCGAAGGCTATAGCACACCTCTTTTTTGGGCGTTTTGCCGCAGGACGAACTTCGTACCCAGAGGTTCGGCTGCTCTTTTTTGGGCGCGTCTGTGGCCGCGGCCTATTTTTGGCGCGGGGCGGGCGTGAGCAAAGTCTCGGCCCATTTTGAGGAAGGCGGATGAACTTCGCCGGCCCCACGTCCCAAGGCTATAGCCCAACCCCTTTTTGGGCATTTTTCCGCAGGACGAACTTGGCGCCAAGGGGTTCGGCTACTCTTTTTTGGGCGCGGCTGTGCCCGCGTCCTATTTTTGTCATGGGGAGGGTTGGCTAAAGTCTCGGGCATTCCGAATCCGGCGGACGAAGTACGCCCGCCCCACGCCTCAAGGCTATAGCACACTCCTTTTTTGGCCATTTTTGCACAGGACGAACTTGGGGCCAAGGGGTTCGGCTGATCTTTTTTGGGCGCGGCTGTGCCCGTGGCCTATTTTTGTCGTGGGGAGCGGGTTGCCAAAGTCTCGGCCCATTCCGAGGAAGGCGGACGAAGTGCGCCGGCCCCACACCCAAAGGCTATAGCACACCCCTTTTTTGGGCATTTTTCCGCAGGACGAACTTGGCGCCAAGGAGTTTGGCGGCTCTTTTTTGGGCGCGGCTGTCCCTGCGGCCTATTTTTGTCATGGGGAGGGGGTGGGAAAAGTGTCGGTCCAATCTGAGTCCGGCGGACGAAATTCGCCAGCCCCACGCCCAAAGGCTATAGCACACCCCTTTTTTGGGCATTTTGCCGCAGGACGAACTTGGCGCCAAGGGGTTCGGCTGCTCTTTTTTGGGCGCGGCCGTGCCCGCAGCTTATTTTTGGTGCGGGGAGGGGGTGGGCAAAGTCTCGGTCCAATCTGAGTTCGGCGGACGAAGTTCGCCAGCCCCACGCCCAAAGGCTATAGCACACCCCTTTTTTGGGCATTTTGCCACAGGACGAGCTTGGCACCAAGGCGTTCGGCTGCTCTTTTTTAGGCGCCGCTGTGCCCGCGGCCTATTTTTGGCACAGGGAGGGGGTGGGCAAAGTCTCGGCCCATTCTTAGGAAGGCGGATGAACTTTGCCGGCCGACGCCCAAAGGCTATAGCACACCCCTTTTTTGGGCGTTTTGCCGCAGGACGAACTTCGTACCAAGGGGTTCGGCTGCTCTTTTTTGGGCGCGACTATGTCCGCAGCCTAGTTTTGGCGTGGGGAGGGGGTGGGCAAAGTCTCGGCCCATTCTGAAGAAGGCGGATGAACTATGCCGGCCCCACGCCCAAGGGCTATAGCACACCCATTTTTTGGGCATTTTGCCGCAGGACGAACTTGGCGCCAAGGGGTTCGGCGGCTCTTTTTTGGGCTTGGCTGTGCCCGCGGCCTATTTTTGTCACGGGGAGGGGTGGTCAAAGTCTCGGCCCATTCCGAGGAAGGCGGAAGAACTTTGCCGGCCCCACGCCCAAGGGCTATAGCCAACCCCTTTTTTGAGCATTTTTTCGCAAGACGAACTTGGCGCCAAGGGGTTCGGCTGCTCTTTTTTGTACGCGGCTTTGCCCGCGGCCTATTTTTGGCGCGGGGAGGGGGTGGCCAAAGTCTCGGCCCATTCCGAGGAAGGCGGATGAACTTTGCCGGCCCCACGCCCAAAGGCTATAGCCCACCCCTTTTTTGGGCATTTTTTCGCAGGACGAACTTGGCGCCAAGGGAATCGGCAGCTCTTTTTTGGGTGCGGCTGTGCCCGCGGCCTATTTTTGTCACGGGGAGGGGTGGTCAAAGTCTCGGCCCATTCCGAGGAAGGCGGAAGAACTTTGCCGGCCCCACGCCCAAGGGCTATAGCCAACCCCTTTTTTGAGCATTTTTTCGCAAGACGAACTTGGCGCCAAGGGGTTCGGCTGCTCTTTTTTGTACGCGGCTTTGCCCGCGGCCTATTTTTGGCGCGGGGAGGGGGTGGCCAAAGTCTCGGCCCATTCCGAGGAAGGCGGATGAACTTTGCCGGCCCCACGCCCAAAGGCTATAGCCCACCCCTTTTTTGGGCATTTTTCCGCAGGACGAACTTGGCGCCAAGGGAATCGGCAGCTCTTTTTTGGGTGCGGCTGTGCCCGCGGCCTATTTTTTTCGCGGGGAGGGGGTGGGCAAAGTCTCGGCCCATTCCGAGGAAGGGGGATGAACTTTGCCGGCCCCACGCCCAACGGCTATAGCACACCCCTTTTTTGGGCATTTTTCCGCAGGACGAACTTGGCGCCAAGGGGTTCGGCTGCTCTTTTTTGGGTGCGGCCGTGCCCGCGGCCTATTTTTGTCGTGGGGAGGGGGTAGGAAAAGTCTCGGTCCATTCCGAGTCCGGCGGACGAAGTGCGCCAGCCCCACGCCCCAAGGCTATAGCCCACCCCCTTTTTGGCATTTTTCCGCAGGACGAACTTGGCCCCAAGGGGCTCGGCTGCTCTTTTTTGGGGGCGGCTGTGCCCGCGGCCTATTTTTGTTACGGGGAGGGGGTGGGCAAAGTCTCGGCACATTCCGAGTCCAGCAGACGAAGTTTGCCAGTCCCACGGCCCAAGGCTATAGCCCACCCCTTTTTTGGGCATTTTTCCGTAGGACGAACTTGGCGGCAAGGCGGTCGGCTGCTCTTTTTTGGGCGCGGCTGTGCCCGCGGCCTATCTTTGTCGCGGAGAGGGGGTGGGCAAAGTCTCGGCCCATTCCGAGTCCGGCGGACGAAGTTCGCCAGCCCCACGCCCCAAGGCTATAGCGCACCACTTTTTTGGGCATTTTTCCGCTGGACGAACTTGGCGCCAAGGGGTTCGGCTGCTCTTTTTTGGGTGCGGCCGTGCCCGCGGCCTATTTTTGTCGTGGGGAGGGGGTAGGAAAAGTCTCGGTCCATTCCGAGTCCGGCGGACGAAGTGCGCCAGCCCCACGCCCCAAGGCTATAGCCCACCCCCTTTTTGGCATTTTTCCGCAGGACGAACTTGGCCCCAAGGGACTCGGCTGCTCTTTTTTGGGGGCGGCTGTGCCCGCGGCCTATTTTTGTTACGGGGAGGGGGTGGGCAAAGTCTCGGCACATTCCGAGTCCAGCAGACGAAGTTTGCCAGTCCCACGGCCCAAGCCTATAGCCCACCCCTTTTTTGGGCATTTTTCCGTAGGACGAACTTGGCGGCAAGGCGGTCGGCTGCTCTTTTTTGGGCGCGGCTGTGTCCGCGGCCTATTTCTGTCGCGGGGAGGGGGTGGGAAAAGTCTCGGCCCATTCCGAGTCCGGCGGACGAACTTCGGCAGCCGCACACCCCAAGGCTATAGCCCACCCCTTTTACAGGCATTTTTCCGCAGGAGGAACTTGGCGCCAAGGGGTTCGGATGCTCTTTTTTGGGTGCGGCTGTGCCCACGGCCTATTTTTGTCGCGGCTGTGCCCGCGGGCTATTTTTGTCGCAGGGAGAGGGTGGGAAACGTCTCAGCCCATTCCGAGTCCGGCGGATGAAGTTCGCCAACCCCACGCCCGAAGGCTACAGCCCACCCCCTTTTTGGGCATTTTCCCGCAAGACGAACTTGGCGCCAAGGGGTTCGGCTGCTCTTTTTTGGACGCGGCTGTGCCCGCAGCCTATTTATGACGCGGGGAGGGGGTGGGGAAAGTCTCGGCCCATTCCGAGTCCGGTGGACGAAGGTCGCCAGGCCCACGCCCCAAGGCTATAGCCCCCTCCTTTTTTGGGCATTTTTCCGCAGGACGAACTTGGCGCCAAGGGGTTCGGCTGCGCTTTTTTCGGCCCGGCTGTGCCCGTGGCCTAGTTTTGTCACAGGGAGGGGGTGGTCAAAGTCTCGGCCCGTTCTGAGTCCGGCGGACGAAGTTCGCCAGCCCCACGCCCCAAGGCTATATAGCCCACCCCCTTTTTGGGCATTTTTCCGCAGGACGAACTTGGCGCCATGGGGTTTGGCTGCTCTTTTTTCAGCGCGGCTGTGCCCGCGGCCCACTTTTGTCGCTGGGAGGTGGTGGGAAAAGTATCGGCCCATTCCAAGTCCGGCGGACGAAGTTCGCCAGCCCCACGCCCCAAGGCTATAGCCCACCCCTTTTTTGGGCATTTTTCCGCAGGACGAACTTGGCGCCAAGGGGTTCGGCTGCTCATTTTTTGGCGCGGCTTTCCCCACGGCCTATTTTTGTCATGGGGAGGGGGGTGGTCAAAGTCTCGGCCGAGTCCGAGTCCGGCGGATGAAGTTCGCGAGCCCCAAGCCCCAAGGCTATAGCCCACACCCTTTTTGGGCATTTTTCCGCAGGACGAACTTGGCGCCAAGGGTTCGGCTGCTCTTCTTTGGACGCGGCTGTGCCCGGGGCCTATTTTTGTTGTGGGGAGGGGCTGACCAAACTCTTGTCCCATTCCGAGGAAGGCGGACGAAGTTCGCCGGCCCCACGCCCAAAGGCTATAGCAAACCCCTTTTTTGGGCATTTCCCCTTAGGACGAACTTGGCGCCAAGGGGTTCGGGTGCTCTTTTTTGGTCGCGGCTGTGCCCGCGGCCTATTTTTGTCGCTGGGAGGGGGTGGGAAAAGTCTCGGCCCATTCCGAGCCTGGCGGACGAAGATCGCCAGCCCCACGCACCAAGGCTATAGCCCACCCATTTTTTGGGCATTTTTCCGCAGGACGAACTTGGCGCCAAGGGGTTCGGCTGCTCTTTTTAGGGCGCGGCTGTGCCCGCGGCCTATTTTTGTCTCGGGGAGGGGGTGGGAAAAGTCTCGGCCCATTCCGAGTCCGGCGGACGAAGTTTGCCAGCCCCACGCCCGAACGCTATAGCCCATCCCTTTTTTGGGCATTTTTCCGCAGGTCGAACTTGGCGCCAAGGGGTTCGGCTGCTCTTTTTTGGGCTTGGCTGTGCCCTCGGCCTATTTTTGCCGCAGCTAGGGGGTGGTCAAACTCTCGTCCCATTCCGAGTGCGGCGGACGAAGTTCGCCAGCCCCACGCCCGAAGGATATAGCCCACCCATTTTTTGGGCATTTTTCCGCAGGACGAACTTGGCGCCAAGGGGTTCGGCTGCTCTTCTTTGGGCGCGGCTGTGCCCGGGGCCTATTTTTGTTGTGGGGAGGAGGAGGCCAAACTCTTGTCCCATTCCGAGGAAGGCGGACGAAGTTCGCCGGCCCCACGCCCAAAGGCTATAGCACACCCCTTCTTTGGGCATTTCTCCTTAGGACGAACTTGGCGCCAAGGGGTTCGGCTGCTCTTTTTTGGGCGCGGCTGTGACCGCGGCCTATTTTTGTCGCGGGGAGGGGTTGGGCAATGTCTCGGCCCATTCCGAGTCCGGCGGACGAAGTTCGCCCGCCCCACGCCCCAAGGCTATAGCCCACCACCTTTTTGGGCATTTTTCCGCAGGACGAACTTGGCGCCAAGGGGTTCGGCTGCTCATTTTTTGGCGCGGCTTTCCCCGCGGCCTATTTTTGTCGCGGGGAGGGGGTGGTCAAAGTCTCGGCCGATTCCGATTCCGGCGGACGAAGTTCGCCAGCCCCAAGCCCCAAGGCTGTAGCCCACCCCCTTTTTGGGCATGTTTCTGCAGGACGAACTTGGCGCCAAGGGGTTCGGCTGCTCTTTTTTGGGCGCGGCTGTGCCCGCGGCATATTTTTGTCACGGGGAGGGGGTGGGAAAAGTCTCGGCCCATTCCGAGTCCGGCGGACAAAATTCGCCAGCCCCACGCCCCAAGGCTATAGCCCACCCCTTTTTTGGGCATTTTTCCGCAGGACGAACTTCGCGCCAAGGGGTTCGGCTGTTCTTTTTTGGGCGTGGGTGTAACCGCGGCATATTTTTGTCCCGGGGACGGGGTGGACAAAGCCTCGTCCCATTCCGAGTCCGGCGGACGAGGTTCGCCAGCCCCACGCCCGAAGGCTATAGCCCACCCCTTTTTTGGGCATTTTTCCGCAGGACGAACTTGGTGCCAAGGGGTTTGGCTGCTCTTTTTTGGGCGCGGCTGTGCCCTCGGCCTATTTTTGCCGCGGCGAGCGGGTGGTCAAACTCTCGTCCCATTCCGAGTCCGGCGGACGAAGTTCGCCAGCCCCACGCCCCAAGGCTATAGCCCACCCCTTTTTTGGGCATTTTTCCGCAGGACGAACTTGGCGCCAAGGGGTTCGGCTGTTCGTTTTTGGGCGTGGGTGTAACCGCGGCATATTTTTGTCACGGGGAGGGGGTGGACAAAGACTCGTCCCATTCTGAGTCCAGCGGATGAAGTGCGCCATCCCCACGCCCCAAGGCTATAGCCCACCCCCTTTTTGGGCATTTTTCCACAGGACGAACTTCGCGCCAAGGGGTTCGGCTGTTCTTTTTTGGGCGTGGGTGTAACCGCGGCATATTTTTATCATGGGGAGGGGGTAGACAAAGACTCGTCCCATTCTGAGTCCGGCGTACGAAGTGCGCCATCCCCACGCCCCAAGGCTATAGCCCACCCCCTTTTTGTGCATTTTTCTACAGGACGAACTTGGCGCCAAGGGGTTCGGCAGCTCTTTTTTCGGCGCGGCGATGCCCACGGCCTATTTTTGTCATGGGGAGGGGGTGGGCAAAGCCTCGGCCCATTCCGAGTCCGGCGGACGAAGTGCGCCAGCCCCACGCCCCAAGCCTATAGCCCACCCCCTTTTTGGGCATTTTTCCGCCGGACGAACTTGGCCCCAAGGGGTTCGGCAGCTCTTTTTGGGGCGCGGCTGTGCCCGCGGCCTATTTTTATCGCGGTGAGGGGGTGGGCAAAGCCTCAACCTATTCTGAGTCCGGCGGACAAAGTTCGCCAGCCCCACGCCCCAAGGCTATAGCCCACCCCCGTTTTGGGCATTTTTCCGCAGGACGAACTTGGCGCTAAGGGGTTCAGCTGCTACTTTTCGGCCGCGGCTGTGCCCTCGGCCTATTTTTGTCACGGGGACGGGGTTGGTAAAGTCTCGGCACATTCCGAGATCGGTGGACGAAGTTCACCCGCCCCACGCCCCAAGGCTATAGCACACCCCTTTTTTGGGCATTTTTCCGCAGGACGAACTTGGCGCCAAGGGGTTCGGCTGCTCTTTTTTGGGCGTGGTTGTGCCTGCTGCCTATTTTTGTCGCGGGGAGGGGGTGGGAATATCCTCAGCCCATTCCGAGTCCGGCGGACGAAGTTCGCCAGCCCCACGCCCCAAGGCTATAGCACACCCCTTTTTTGGGCATTTTTCCGCAGGACGAACTTGGCGCCAAGGGGTTCGGCTGCTCTTTTTTGGGCGCAGCTGTGCCGGCAGCCTGTTTTTGTTGTGGGGAGGGGGTGGGAAAAGTCTCGGCCCATTCCGAGTCCGGCGGACGAAGTTCGACGGCCCCACACCCCAAGGCTATAGCCCACCCCTTTTTGGGCATTTTTCCGCAGGACGAACATGGCGCCAAGGGGATCGGCTGCTCTTTTTCGGGCGCGGCTATGCCCGCGGCCTATTTTTGTTGCAGTGAGGGGGTGGGCAAAGCCTCGGCCCATTCTGAGTCCGGTGGACGAAGTTTGCCTGCCCCACGCCCCAAGGCTATAGCCCACCCCCTTTTTGGGCATTTTTCCGAAGGACGAACTTGGCGCCAAGGGGTTCGGCTGCTCCTTTTAGGGCGCAGCTGTACCCGCGGCCTATTTTTGTCGCGGGGAGGGGGTGGGGAAAGTCTTGGCTTATTCCGTGTCCGACGGACGAAGTTCGCCAGCCCCACGCCCCAAGGCTATAGCCGACCCCGTTTTGGGCATTTTTCCGCAGGACGAACTTGGCGCTAAGGGGTTCAGCTGCTCCTTTTCGGCCGC
>JAQOOD010000083.1:0-25640 GCA_029633175.1 Citrus glauca
AAAATGCCCAAAAAAGGGGTGTGCTAAAGCCTTTGGGCGTGGGGCCGGCAAAGTTCATCCGCCTTCCTCGGAATCGGCCGAGACTTTGACCACCCCCTCCCCACGACAAAAATAGGCCGTGGGCACAGCCACGCCAAAAAATGAGCAGCCGAACCCCTTGGCGCCAAGTTCGGTCCTGCGGAAAAATGCCCAAAAAAGGGGTGTGCTATAGCCTTTGGGTGTGGGGCACAGCGAACATTGTCCGCCTTCCTCGGAATGGGCCGAGACTTTGGCCACCCCCTCCCTACGACAAAAATAGGCCGTGGGCACTGTCGCAGCCAAAAAAGAGCAGCCGAACCCTTGGCGCCAAGTTCGTCCGGCGGAAAAATGCCCAAAAAAGGGGTGGTCTATAGCCTTGGGGCGTGGCGCTGGCGAACATCGTCCGCCCGGACTCGGAATGGGCCGAGACTTTGCCCACCCCCTCCCCGCGAATAAAATAGGCCGCGGGCACAGCCGCGCCCAAAAAAGAGCAGCCGAACCCCTTGGCGCCAAGTTCGTCCTGCGGAAAAATGCCCAAAAAAGGGGGTGTGCTATAGCCTTGGGGCGTGGGGCTGGCGAACTTCGTCCGCCGGACTCGGAATGCGCCGAGACTTTGTCCACCCCCTCCCTACGACAAAAATAGGCCGCGGGCACTGTTGCGTCTAAAAAAGAGCAGCCGAACTCCTTGGCGCCAAGTTCGTCCGGCGGAAAAATGCCCAAAAAAGGGGTGGTCTATAGCCTTGGGGCGTGGGGCAGGCGAACTTCGTCCGCCCGGACTCGGAATGGGCCGAGACTTTGCCCACCCCCTCCCCGCGAATAAAATAGGCCGCGGACGCTGCTGCGCCCAAAAAAGAGCAGCCAAACCCCTTGGCGCCATGTTCGTCCTGCGGAAAAATGCCCAACAAAGGGGTGTGCTATAGGCTTTGGGCGTGGGGCCGGCAAAGTTCATGCCCCTTCTGGAATGGGCCGCGATTTTGCCCACCCCCTCCCCATGCCAAAAATAGGCCGTGGGCTCAGCCGCGCCCACAAAAGAGCAGTCGAACCCCTGGGCGCCAAGTTCGTCCTGCGGAAAAATGCCCGTAAAAGGGGTGGGCTATAGCCTTGGGGCGTCGGGCTGCCGAAGCTCGTCTGCCGGACTCGTAATGGGCCGAGACTTTTCCCACCCCCTCCCCGTGACAAAAATAGGCCTCGGGCACAGCCGCGCCCAAAAAAAAGCAGCCGAACCCCTTGGCACCATGTTCGTCCTGCGGAAAAATTTCCAACAAAGGGGTGTGCTATAGCCTTGGGCTGTGGGACTGGCAAACTTCATCCGCTGGACTCGGAATGTGCCAAGACTTTGCCCACCCCCTCCCCGCAACAAAAATAGGCCGCGGGCACAGCCGTTCCCAAAAAAGAGCAGCCGAACCCCTTGGCGCTAAGTTCGTCCTGCGGAAAAATTCCCAAAAAAGGGGTGTGCTATAGCCTTGGGGCGTGGGGCCGGCAAAGTTCGTCCGCCAGGGTCGGAATGGTCCGAGACTTTTCCCACCTCCTCCCCGCGACAAACATAGGCCGCGGGCACAGCCGCGCCCAAAAAAGATCAGCCAAGCCCCTTGGCGCCAAGTTCGTCCTACGGAAAAATGCCCAAAAAGGGGTTGGCTATACCCTTGGGGCGTGGGGCTGGCGAACTTCGTCCGCCGTACTCGGAATGGGCCGAGACTTTGGCCACCCCCTCCCCGCGACAAAAATAGGCCGCGGGCACAGCCGTTCCCAAAAAAGAGCAGCCGAACCCCTTGGCGAAAAGTTCGTCCTGTGGAAAAATGCAAAAAAAAGGGGTGGGCTATAGCCTTGGGGCGTGGGGCTGGCGAATTTCGTCCGCCGGACTCGGAATGGGCCGAGACATTTCCCACCCCCTCCCCATGACAAAAATAAGCCGCGGGAACAGCCGCGCCCAAAAAAGAGCATCCGAACCCCTAGGCGCCAAGTTCGTCATGCGGACAAATGCCCAAAAAGGGGGTGGGCTATAGCCTTGGGGCGTGGGGCTGGCGAACTTCGTCCGCCTTCCTCGGAATGGGCCGAGACTTTGCCCAGCCCCTCCCCGCGACAAAAATAGGCCGTGGGCACAGCCGCGCCCAAAAAAGAGCAGCCGAACCCCTTGGCGCCAAGTTCGTCCTGCGGAAAAATGCCCAAAAAAGGGGTGTGCTATAGCCACTGGGCGTGGGGCGGGCGAACTTCGTCCGCCGGACTCGGAATGGGCCAAGACTTTTCCCACCCCCTCCCTGCGACAAAAATAGGCCGCGGGCACCGCCGCTCCCAAAAAAGAGCAGCCGATCCCCTTGGTGCCAAGTTCGTCCTGCGGAAAAATGCCCAAAAAAGGCGTGTGCTATAGCCTTGGGGCGTGGGGCGGGCGAACTACGTCTGCCGGCCTCGGAATGGGCCGAGACTTTTCCCACTCCCTTCCGCGACAAAAATAGCCTGCAGGCACAGCCGCGCCCAAAAAAGAGCAGTCGAACCCCTGGGCGCCAAGTTCGTCCTGCGAAAAAATGCCCCAAAAAAAGGGGTGTGTCATAGCCTTTGGCCGTGGGGCTGGCGAACTTCGTCCGCCGGACTCGGAATGGGCCGAGACTTTTCCCAATCCCTCTCTGCGACAAAAATAGCCCGCACGCACAGCCGCGCCCAAAAAACAGCAGTCGAACCCCTTGCTGCCAAGTTCGACCTGCGAAAAAATGCCACAAAAAAGGGGTGTGCTATTGCCTTGGGCCGTGGGGCGGGCAAACTACGTCCGCCGGACCCAGAATGGGCCGAGGCTTTGACCACCCCCTCCCCACGACAGAAATAGGCCGCGGACACAGCCGCGCCCAAAAAAGAGCAGCCGAACCCCTTGGCGCCAAATTCGTCCAGCGGAAAAATGCCCAAAAAGGGGGTGGGCTATAGCCTTGGGGCGTGGGGCCGGCAAAGTTCGTCCGCCGGACTCGGAATGGGACGAGACTTTGCCCACCCCTCCCCGTGAAAAAAATAGGCCGCGGACACAGCCACGGCGAAAAAAGAGCAGCCGAACCCCTTGGCGCCAAGTTCATCCTACGGAAAAATACCCAAAAAGGGGGGGGGGGGGGCTATAGCCTTGGGGCGTGGGGCAGGCGAACTTCGTCCGCCTTCCTCGGAATGGGCCGAGACTTTCCCACCCCCTCCCCACGAAAAAAAAATAGGCCGCGGGCACAGCCACGCCAAAAAAAGAGCAGCCGAACCCTAGGCGCCATGTTCGTCCTGCGGAAAAATGCCCCAAAAAGGGGTGTGCTATAGCCTTTGAGCGTGGGGCCGCAAAGTTCATACGCCTTCCTCGGAATGGGTCGAGATTTAGACCACCCCCTCCCCGCGCCAAAAATAGGCCAAAGGCACAGCCGCGCCCAAAAAAGAGCAGCCGAACCCCTTGGCGCCAATTTCTTCCGGCGGAAAAATGCCCAAAAAAGGGGTGGGCTATAGCCTTGGGGCGTGGGGCTAGCGAACTCCGTCCGCCGGACTCGGAACGGGCCCAGACTTTTCCCACCCCCTAACCGCGACAAAAATAGGCCGCGGGCACAGCCGCGCCCAAAAAAGAGCAGCTGAACCCCTTGGCGACAAGTTCGTCATGCGGAAAAATGCCCAAAAAAGGGGTGGGCTATAGCCTTGGGGCGTGGGGCTGGAGAACTTCATCCGCCGGACTCGGAATGTGCCGAGACTTTACCCTCCCCCTCCGTGCGACAAAAATAGGCCGCGGGCACAGCCGTGCCCAAAAAAGAGCAGCCGAACCCGTTAGCGCCAAGTTCGTCCTGCGGAAAAATGCCCAAAAAGGCGGTGGGCTATAGCCTAGGGGCGTGGGGCCGGCAAAGTTCGTCCGCCGGACACGGAATGGGCCGAGACTTTTCCCACCCCCTCCCCGTGACAAAAATAGCCCGCGGCCACAGCCGCGCCCAAAACAGAGCAGCCGAACCCCTTGGCGCCAATTTCGTCCTGCGGAAAAATGCCCAAAAAAGGGGTGGGCAATAGCCTCGGGGCGTGGGGCTGGCAAAGTTCGTCCGCCAGGGTCGGAATGGTCCGAGACTTTTCCCACCTCCTCCCCGCGACAAACATAGGCCGCGGGCACAGCCGCGCCGAAAAAAGATCAGCCAAGCCCCTTGGCGCCAAGTTCGTCCTACGGAAAAATGCCCAAAAAGGGGTTGGCTATACCCTTGGGGCGTGGGGCTGGCGAACTTCGTCCGCCGTACTCGGAATGGGCCGAGACTTTGGCCACCCCCTCCCCGCGACAAAACTAGGCCGCGGGCACAGCCGTTCCCAAAAAAGAGCAGCCGATCCCCTTGGTGCCAAGTTCGTCCTGCGGAAAAATGCCCAAAAAAGGCGTGTGCTATAGCCTTGGGGCGTGGGGCGGGCGAACTACGTCCGCCGGCCTCGGAATGGGCCGAGACTTTGCCCAGCCCCTCCCCGCGACAAAAATAGGCCGCGGGCACAGCCGCGCCCAAAAAAGATCAGCCAAGCCCCTTGGCGCCAAGTTCGTCCTACGGAAAAATGCCCAAAAAGGGGTTGGCTATAGCCTTGGGGCGTGGGGCTGGCGAACTTCGTCCGCCTTCCTCGGAATGGGCCGAGACTTTGCCCAGCCCCTCCCCGCGACAAAAATAGGCCGCGGGCACAGCCGCGCCCAAAAAAGAGCAGCCGAACCCCTTGGCGCCAAGTTCGTCCTGCGGAAAAATGCCCAAAAAAGGGGGTGTGCTATAGCCACTGGGCGTGGGGCGGGCGAACTTCGTCCGCCGGACTCGGAATGGGCCAAGACTTTTCCCACCCCCTCCCTGCGACAAAAATAGGCCGCGGGCACCGCCGCTCCCAAAAAAGAGCAGCCGATCCCCTTGGTGCCAAGTTCGTCCTGCGGAAAAATGCCCAAAAAAGGCGTGTGCTATAGCCTTGGGGCGTGGGGCGGGCGAACTACGTCCGCCGGCCTCGGAATGGGCCGAGACTTTTCCCACTCCCTCCCGCGACAAAAATAGCCTGCAGGCACAGCCGCGCCCAAAAAAGAGCAGTCGAACCCCTGGGCGCCAAGTTCGTCCTGCGAAAAAATGCTCCAAAAAAGGGGTGTGTCATAGCCTTTGGCCGTGGGGCTGGCGAACTTCGTCTGCCGGACTCGGAATGGGCCGAGACTTTTCCCAATCCCTCTCTGCGACAAAAATAGCCCGCACGCACAGCCGCGCCCAAAAAACAGCAGTCGAACCCCTTGCTGCCAAGTTCGACCTGCGAAAAAATGCCACAAAAAAGGGGTGTGCTATTGCCTTGGGCCGTGGGGCGGGCAAACTACGTCCGCCGGACCCAGAATGGGCCGAGGCTTTGACCACCCCCTCCCCACGACAGAAATAGGCCGCGGACACAGCCGTGCCCAAAAAAGAGCAGCCGAACCCGTTAGCGCCAAGTTCGTCCTGCGGAAAAATGCCCAAAAAGGCGGTGGGCTATAGCCTAGGGGCGTGGGGCCGGCAAAGTTTGTCCGCCGGACACGGAATGGGCCGAGACTTTTCCCACCCCCTCCCCGCGACAAAAATAGCCCGCGGCCACAGCCGCGCCCAAAACAGAGCAGCCGAACCCCTTGGCGCCAAGTTCGTCCTGCGGAAAAATGCCCAAAAAAGGGGTGGGCAATAGCCTCGGGGCGTGGGGCTGGCGAACTTCGTCCGCCGGACTCGGAATGGGCCGAGACTTTGCCCACCCCCTTCCCGCGCTAAAAATAGACCGCGTGCACAGCCGCCTCCAAAAAAGAGCAGCCGAACCCCTTGGCGCCAAGTTCGTCCTGCGGAAAAATGCCCAAAAAAGGGGTGTGCTCTAGCCTTGGGGCGTGGGGCTGCCGAAGTTCATCCGCCGGACTCGGAATGGGCCGAGACGTTTCCCACCCCCTCCCCGCGACAAAAATAGGCCGTGGGCACAGCGCGCCCAAAAAAGAGCAGCCGAAACCCTTGGCGCCAAGTTCGTCTTGCGGAAAAATGCCCGAAAAAGGGGTGTGCTATAGCCTTTGGGCGTGGGGCCGACGAACTTCGTCTGCCTTCCTCGGAATGGGCCGAGACTTTGGCCACCCCCTTCCAATGACAAAAATAGGCCGCGTGCACAGCCGCGCCCAAAAAAGAGCAGCCGAACCCCTTGGCGCCAAGTTCGTCCTGCGGAAAAATGCCGAAAAAAGGGGTGTGCTCTAGCCATGGGGCGTGGGGTTGCCGAAGTTCGTTCGCCGGACTCGGAATGGGCCGAGACGTTTCCCGCCCCCTCCCCGCGACAAAAATTGGCCGCGGGCACAGCCGCGCCCAAAAAAGAGCAGCCGAACCCCTTTGCGCCAAGTTCGTCCTGCGGAAAAATGCCCGAAAAAGGGGTGTGCTATAGCCTTTGCGCGTGGGGCCGGCGAACTTCGTCCACCTTCCTCGGAATGGGCCGAGACTTTGCCCACCCCTCCCATTGACAAAAATAGGCCGCGGGCACAGCCGCGCCAAAAAAAGAGCAGCCGAACCCCTTGGCGTCAAGTTCGTCCTGCGGAAAAATGCCGAAAAAAGGGGGTGGGCGATAGCCTTGGGTCGTGGGGCTGGCGAACAACGTCCGCCCGACTTCGAATGGGCCAAGACTTTGCCCACCCCCACCCCGCGACAAAAATAGGCAGCGGGCACAGCCGCGCGAAAAACAGAGCAGCCGAACCCCTTGGCACCAAGTTCGTCCTGCGGAAAAGTGCCGAAAAAAGGGGTGGGCTATAGCCTTGGGGCGTGGGGCTGGCGAATTTCGTCCGCCTTCCTCGGAATGGGCCGAGACTTTGCCCACCCCCTCCCAATGACAAAAATAGGCCGCGGGCACAGCCGCGCCAAAAAAAGAGCGGCCGAACCCCTTGGCGCCAAGTTCGTCCTGCGGAAAAATACCCAAAAAGGGGGTGGGCTATAGCCTTCGGGCGTGGGGCTGGCGAACTTCGTCCGCCGGACTCGGAATGGGCCAAGGCTTTTCCCACCCCCTCCCCGCGACAAAAATAGGCCGCGGGCACAGCCCCCTCCAAAAAAGAGCAGCCGAACCCCTTGGCTCCAAGTTCTTCCTGCGGAAAAATGCCCAAAAAAGGGGTGTGCTCTAGCCTTGGGGCGTGGGGCTGCCGAAGTTCGTCCGCCGGACTCGGAATGGGCCGAGACGTTTCCCACCCCCTCCCCGCGACAAAAATAGGCCGCCGGCACCGCCGCACCCAAAAAAACAGCAGCCGAACCCCTTGGCGCCAAGTTCGTCCTGCGGAAAAATGCCCAAAAAGGGGGTGGGCTATAGCCTTGGGGCGTGGGGCTGGCGAACTTCGTCCGCTGGACTCGGAATGGGCCGAGACTTTTCCCACCCCCTCCCCGCGACAAAAATAGGCCACGGGCAAATCCGCGCCAAAAAAAGAGCAGCCGAACCCCTTGGCGCCAAGTTCGTCCCGCGGAAAAATGCCCAAAAAAGGGGTGGGCTATAGGCTTGGGGCGTGGGGCTGGTGAACTTCATCCGCCGGACTCGGAATGGGCCAAGACTTTGCCCACCCCCTCCCCACGACAAAAATAGGCCGCGGGCACAGCCGCGCCAAAAACAGAGCAGCCGAACCCCTTGGCGCCAAGTTCGTCCTGCGGAAAAATGCCAAAAAAAGGGGTGGGCTATAGCCTTGGGGCGTGGGGCCGGCGAACATCGTCCGCCTTCCTCGGAATGGGGCAAGACTTTGCACACCCCCTCGCCGCGACAAAAATAGGCCGCGGGCACAGCCGCGCCAAAAAAAGAGCAGCCGAACCCCTTGGCGCCAAGTTCGTCCTGCGGAAAAATGCCGAAAAAAGGGGGTGGGCGATAGCCTTGGGTCGTGGGGCTGGCGAACTACGTCCGCCAGACTCGGAATGGGCCAAGACTTTGCCCACCCCTACCCCGCGACAAAAATAGGCCGCGGGCACAGCCGCGCCAAAAACAGAGCAGCCGAACCCCTTGGTACCAAGTTCGTCCTGCGGAAAAGTGCCGAAAAAAGGGGTGGGCTATAGCCTTGGGGCGTGGGGCTGGCGAATTTCGTCCGCCTTCCTCGGAATGGGCCGAGACTTTGCCCACCCCCTCCCAATGACAAAAATAGGCCGTGGGCCTAGCCGCGCCAAAAAAAGAGCGGCCGAACCCCTTGGCGCCAAGTTCGTCCTGCGGAAAAATGCCGAAAAAAGGGGTGGGCTAAATCCTTGGGGCGTGGGGCTGGCGAACATCGTCCGCCTTCCTCGGAATGAGCCGCGACTTTGGCCACCCCCTCCTCGTGACAAAAATAGGCCGCCAGCACAGCCGCGCCTAAAAAAGAGCAGCCGAACCCCTTGGCGCCAAGTTCGTCCTGCGGAAAAATGCCCAAAAAGGGGGTGGGCTATAGCCTTCGGGCGTGGGGCCGGCGAACTTCGTCCGCCGGGCTCGGAATGGGCCAAGGCTTTTCCCACCCGCTCCCCGCGACAAAAATAGGCCACGGGCACAGCCGCGCACAAAAAAGAGTAGCCGAACCCCTTGGCGCCAAGTTCGTCCCGCAGAAAAATGCCGAAAAAAGGGGTGGGCTATAGTCTTTGGGCGTGGGGCGGGCGAACTTCGTCCGCCGGACTCGGAATGGGCCGAGACTTTGTCCACCCCCTCCCCGCAACAAAAATAGGCTGCGGGGACAGCCGCGCCAAAAAAAGAGCCGCCGAACCCCCTGGCGCCAAGTTCGTCCTGTGGAAAAATACCCAAAAAGGGGGTAGGCTATAGCCTTGGGGCGTGGGGCTGGCGCACTTCGTCCGCCTTCCTCGGAATGGGCCGATACTGTGGCAACACCCTCCCCGTGAAAAAAATAGGCCGCCGGCACCGCCGCACCCAAAAAAAGAGCAGCCGAACCCCTAGGCGCCAAGTTCGTCCTGCAGAAAAATGCCCAAAAAGGGGGTGGGCTATAGCCTTGGGGCGTGAGGCTGGCGAACTTCGTCCGCTGGA
This sequence comes from Citrus glauca, assembly GCA_029633175.1. Taxonomy (NCBI): domain Eukaryota; kingdom Viridiplantae; phylum Streptophyta; class Magnoliopsida; order Sapindales; family Rutaceae; genus Citrus; species Citrus glauca. Next base: position 8,944 of record JAQOOD010000083.1, read on the forward strand.
CTCGGAATGGGCCGAGACTTTTCCCACCCCCTCCCCACGACAAAAATAGGCCACGGGCAAATCCGCGCCAAAAAAAGAGCAGCCGAACCCCTTGGCGCAAAGTTCGTCCTGCGGAAAAATGCAGAAAAAAGGGGGTGGGCGATAGCCTTCGGGCGTGGGGCTGGCGAACTTCGTCCGCCGGACTCGGAATGGGCCAAGGCTTTTCCTACCCCCTCCCCGTGACAAAAATAGGCCGCGGGAACAGCCGCGCACAAAAAAGAGCAGCCGAACCCCTTGGCACCAAGTTCGTCCTGCAGAAAAATGCCGAAAAAAGGGGTGGGCTATAGACTTGGGGCGTGGGGCGGGCGAACTTTGTCCGCCGGACTCGGAATGGGCCGAGACTTTGTCCACCCCCTCCCCGTGACAAAAATGGGCGGCGGGGACAGCCGCACCAAAAAAAGAGCCGCCGAACCCCCTGGCGCCAAGTTCGTCCTGTGGAAAAATACCCAAAAAGGGGGTAGGCTATAGCCTTGGGGCGTGGGGCTGGCGCACTTCGTCCGCCTTCCTCGGAATGGGCCGAGACTGTGGCAACACCCTCCCCGCGACAAAAATAGGCCGCGGGCACCGCCGCACCCAAAAAAAGAGCAGCCGAACCCCTTGGCGCCAAGTTCGTCCTGCGGAAAAATGCCCAAAAAGGGGGTGGGCTATAGCCTTGGGGCGTGGGGCTGGCGAACTTCGTCCGCTGGACTCGGAATGGGCCGAGACTTTCCCCACCCCCTCCCCGCGACAAAAATAGGCCACGGGCAAATCCGCGCCAAAAAAAGAGCAGCCGAACCCCTTGGCGCCAAGTTCGTCCTGCGGAAAAATGCCCAAAAAAGCGGTGTGCTATAGCCTTGGGGCGTGGGGCAGCCGAAGTTCGTCCGCTGGACTCGGAATGGGCCGATACTTTTCCCACCCCGCCCCACGACAAAAATAGGGCGCGGGCATAGCCGCGCCCAAAAAAGTGCAGCCAAAGGCCATGGCGCCAAGTTCGTCCCGCGGAAAAATGCCCAAAAACGGGGTGGGCTATAGGCTTGGGGCGTGGGGCTGGTGAACTTCATCCGCCGGACTCGGAATGGGCCAAGACTTTGCCCACCCCCTCCCCGCGACAAAAATAGGCCGCGGGCACAGCCGCGCCAAAAACAGAGCAGCCGAACCCCTTGGCGCCATGTTCGTCCTGCTGAAAAATGCCGAAAAAAGGAGTGGGCTATAGCCTTGGGGCGTGGGGCTGGCGAACATCGTCCGCCTTCGTCGGAATGGGGCAAGACTTTGCATACCCCCTCGCCACGAAAAAAGTAGGCCGCGGGCACAGCCGCGCCAAAAAAAGAGCAGCCTAACCCCTTGGCGCCAAGTTCGTCCTGCGGAAAAATGCCCAAAAAAGGGGTGTGCTCTAGCCTTGGGGCGTGGGGCAGCCGAAGTTCGTCCGCCGGACTCGGAATGGGCCGATACTTTTCCCACCCCGTCCCACGACAAAAATAGGCCGCGGGCACAGCCGCGCCCAAAAAATAGCAGCCAAAGGCCTCGGCACCAAGTTTGTCCCGCGGAAAAATGCCCAAAAAAGGGGTGGGCTATAGGCTTGGGGCGTGGGGCAGCCGAAGTTCGTCCGCCGGACTCGGAATGGGCCGATACTTTTCCCACCCCGCCCCACGACAAAAATAGGCCGCGGGCACAGCCGCGCCGAAAAAAGAGCAGCCAAAGGCCACGGCGCCAAGTTTGTCCCGCGGAAAAATGCCCAAAAAAGGGGTGGGCTATAGCCTTGGGGCGTGGGGCTGGCGAACTTCATCCGCCGGACTCGGAATGTGCCGAGACTTTACCCTCCCCCTCCTCGCAACAAAAATAGGCCGCGGGCACAGCCGTGCCCAAAAAAGAGCAGCCGAACCCGTTAGCGCCAAGTTCGTCCTGCGGAAAAATGCCCAAAAAGGCGGTGGGCTATAGCCTTGGGGCGTGGGGCCGGCAAAGTTCGTCCGCCGGACTCGGAACGGGACGAGACTTTGCCCACCCCTCCCCGCGAAAAAAAGAGGCCGCAGGCACAGCCACGGCGAAAAAAGAGCAGCCGAACCTCTTGGCGCCAAGTTCATCCTATGGAAAAATGCCCAAAAAGGGGGGGGGGCTATAGCCTTGGGGCGTGGGGCAGGCGAACTTCGTCCGCCTTCCTCGGAATGGGCCGAGACTTTCCCACCCCCTCCCCACGAAAAAAAATTGGCCGCGGGCATAGCCACGCCCAAAAAAGAGCAGCCGAACCCTAGGCGCCATGTTCGTCCTGCAGAAAAATGCCCAAAAAGGGGGTGGGCTATAGCCTTGGGGCGTGGGGCAGGCGCACTTCGTCCGCCTTCCTCGGAATGGGCCGAGACTTTCCCACCCCCTCCCCACGAAAAACAATAGGCCGCGGGCACAGCCACGCCTAAAAAATAGCAGCTGAACCCCTTGGCGCCATGTTTGTCCTGCGGAAAAATAACCAAAAAAGGGGTGTGCTATAGCCTTTGAGCGTGGGGCCGGCAAAGTTCATCCGCCTTCCTCGGAATGGGCCGACATTTTGACCACCCTCTCCCCGCGCCAAAAATAGGCTGCAGGCACAGCCGCGCCCAAAATAGGCCGCGGGCACAGCCGCGCCCAAAAAAGAGCAGCCGAAGGCCTTGGCGCCAATTTCTTCCTGCAGAAAAATGCCCAAAAAAGGGGTGGACTATAGCCTTGGGGCGTGGGGCGGGCGAACATCGTCCGCCGGACTCGGAATGGGCCAATTCGTCCTGCGGGAAAATGCCCAGCCCCTCCCCGCAACAAAAATAGGCCGTGGGCACAGCCGCGCCCGACAAAGAGCAGCCGAACCCCTTGGCGCCAAGTTCGTCCAGCGGGAAAATGCCCAAAAAAAGGTTGTGCGATAGCCTTTGGGCGTGGGGCCGGCAAATTTCATCCGTCTTCCTCGGAATGGGCCGAGACTTTACCCACCACCACCCCACGCCAAAAATAGCCCGCGGGCACAGCCGCGCCCAAAAAAGCGCAGCCGAACCCCTTGGCGCCAAGTTCGTCCCGCGGAAAAAGGCCCAAAAAGGGGATCGGCTATAGCCTTGGGGCGTGGGGCTGGCGAACTCAGTCTGCCGGACTCAGAATGGGCAAAGACTTTGCCCAGCCCCTCCCCGTGACAAAAAAAGGCCGCAGGCACAACCGCGCCCAAAAAAGAGCAGCCGAACCCCTTGGCGCCTAGTTCGTCCTGCGGAAAAATGCCCAAAAAGGGGGTGGGCTATAGCCATGGGGCGTGGGGGGGGCGGACTTCGTCCGCCGGACTCCGAATGGGCCGAGACTTTGGCCACCCCCCTCCCCGCGACAAAAATAGGCCGCGGGCACTGCCGCGCCCAACAAAGAGCAGCCGAACCCCTTGGCGCCAAGTTCGTCCTGCGGGAAAATGCCCAAAAAAGGGTTGTGCTATAGCCTTTGGGTGTGGGGCTGGCGATCTTCGTCCGCCTTCCGCGGAATGGGCCGAGACTTTGCCCACCGCCTCCCCGCGGCAAAAATAGGCTGCGGGCACAGCCGCGCCCAAAAAAGCGCAGCTGAACCCCTTGGCGCCAATTTTGTCCTGCAAAAAAATGCCCAAAAAAGGGGTGGGCTATAGCCTTGGGGCGTGGGGCTGGCGAACTTCGTCCGCCGGACTCGGAATGTGCCGAGACTTTGTCCTCAACCTCCCCGCAACAAAAATAGGGCGCGGGCGCAGCCGCGCCCAAAAAAGAGCAGCCGAACCCCTTGGCGCCAAGTTCGTCCTGCGGAAAAATGCCCAAAAAGGGGGTGGGCTATAGCCTTGGGGCGTGGGTCCGGTAAAGTTCGTCCGCTGGACTCCGAATGGGCCGAGACTTTTCCCACACCCTTCCTGCGACAAAAATAGGGCGCGGGCACAGCCGCGCCCAAAAAAGAGCTGCCGAACCGCTAGGCGCCAATTTCGTCCTGCGAAAAAATGCCCAAAAAAGGGGTGTCTTATAGCCTTGAGGAGTGGGGCTGGCGAACTTCGTCCGCCTTCCTCGGAATGGGCAAAGACTTTGCCCAGCCCCTCCCCACAACAAAAATAGGCCGCGGGCACAGCCGTGCCCAAAAAAGAGCAGCCGCACCCCTTGGCGCCTAGTTCGTCCTGCGGAAAAATGCCCAAAAAGGGGGTGGGCTATAGCCTTGGGGCGTGGGGCGGCGGACTTCGTCCACCAGACTCGGAATGGGCCGAGACTTTGGCCACCCTCTCCCCGCGACAAAAATAGGCCGCGGGCACCGCCGCGCCCGACAAAGAGCATCCGAACCCCTTGGCGCCAAGTTCTTCCTGCGGGAAAATGCCCAAAAAAGGGTTGTGCTATAGCCTTTGGGCGTGGGCCCGGCAAATTTCATCCGTCTTCCTCGGAATGGGCCGAGACATTGCCCACCACCACCCCGCGCCAAAAATAGGCCGCGGGCACATCCGCGCACAAAAAAGCGCAGCTGAACCCCTTGGCGCCAAGTTCGTCCCGCGGAAAAAGGCCCAAAAAAGGGGTGGGCTATAGCCTTGGGGCGTGGGGCTGGCGAACTTCGTCCGCCTTCCTCGGAATGGGTCGACACATTGCCCACCCCCTCCCCGCGACAAAAATAGGCCGCGGCCTCAGCCGCACCAAAAAAGGAGAAGCCGAACCCCTTGGCGCCAAGTTCGTCCTCCGGAAAAATGCCGAAAAAAGGGGTGGGCTATAGCCTTGGTGCGTGGGGCTGGCGAACTTCGTCCGCCGGAATCGGATTGTGCCATGCCTTTGGCCTCCCCCTCCCCGCGACAAACATAGGCCGCGGGCACAGCCGCGCCCAAAAAAGAGCAGCCGAACCCCTTGGCGCCAATTTCATCCTGTGGAAAAATGCCCAAAAAAGGGGTGCCCTATAGCCTTGGGGCGTGGGGCTGGCCCACTTCGTCCGCCTTCCTCGGAATGGGTCGAGACATTACCCACCCCCTCCCCGCGACAAAAATAGGCCGCGGTCTCAGCCGTGCCAAAAAAGGAGAAGCTGAACCCCTTGGCGCCAAGTTCGTCCTGCGGAAAAATGCCCAAAAAACGGGCGGGCTATAGCCTTGGGGCGTAGGGCTGGCGATCTTCGTCCGCCTTCCTCGGAATGGGCCGAGACTTTGCCCACCCCCTCCCCACGACAAAAATAGGCTGCGGGCACAGCCGCGCCCAAAAAAGAGCAGCTGAACACCTTGGCCCCAATTTCGTCCCGCGGAAAAATGCCCAAAAAAGGGGTGGGCTATAGCCTTGGGGCGTGGGGCTGGCGCACTTCGTCCGCCGGACTCGGAATGTGCCGACACTTTGCCCTCACCCTCCCCGCAACAAAAATAGGCCGCGGGCGCAGCCGCGCCCAAAAAAGAGCAGCCGAACCCCTTGGCGCCAATTTCGTCCAGTGGAAAAATGCCCAAAAAAGGGGTGCCCTATAGCCTTGGGGCGTGGGGCTGGCCCACTTCGTCCGCCATCCTCGGAATGGGTCGACACATTGCCCACCCCCTCCCCGCGACAAAAATAGGCCGCGGTCTCAGCCGCGCCAAAAAAGGAGAAGCCGAACCCCTTGGCGCCAAGTTCGTCCTGCGGAAAAATGCCCAAAAAACGGCTGGGCTACAGCCTTGGGGCGTAGGGCTGGCGATCTTCGTCCGCCTTCCTCGGAATGGGCCGAGACTTTGCCCACCCCCTCCCCGCGACAAAAATAGGCTGCGGGCACAGCCGCGCCCAAAAAAGAGCAGCTGAACACCTTGGCCCCAATTTCGTCCCGCGGAAAAATGCCCAAAAAAGGGGTGGGCTATAGCCTTGGGGCGTGGGGCTGGCGAACTTCGTCCGCCGGACTCGGAATGTGCCGACACTTTGCCCTCACCCTCCCCGCAACAAAAATAGGCCACGGGCGCAGCCGCGCCCAAAAAAGAGCAGCCGAACCCCTTGGCGCCAATTTCGTCCAGTGGAAAAATGCCCAAAAAAGGGGTGCCCTATAGCCTTGGGGCGTGGGGCTGGCCCACTTCGTCCGCCATCCTCGGAATGGGTCGACACATTGCCCACCCCCTCCCCGCGACAAAAATAGGCCGCGGTCTCAGCCGCGCCAAAAAAGGAGAAGCCGAACCCCTTGGCGCCAAGTTCGTCCTGCGGAAAAATGCCCAAAAAACGGCTGGGCTACAGCCTTGGGGCGTAGGGCTGGCGATCTTCGTCCGCCTTCCTCGGAATGGGCCGAGACTTTGCCCACCCCCTCCCCGCGACAAAAATAGGCTGCGGGCACAGCCGCGCCCAAAAAAGAGCAGCTGAACACCTTGGCCCCAATTTCGTCCCGCGGAAAAATGCCCAAAAAAGGGGTGGGCTATAGCCTTGGGGCGTGGGGCTGGCGAACTTCGTCCGCCGGACTCGGAATGTGCCGACACTTTGCCCTCACCCTCCCCGCAACAAAAATAGGCCGCGGGCGCAGCCGCGCCCAAAAAAGAGCAGCCGAACCCCTTGGCGACAATTTCGTCCAGTGGAAAAATGCCCAAAAAAGGGGTGCCCTATAGCCTTGGGGCGTGGGGCTGGCCAACTTCGTCCGCCTTCCTCGGAATGGGTCGACACATTGCCCACCCCCTCCCCGCGACAAAAATAGGCCGCGGTCTCAGCCGCGCCAAAAAAGGAGAAGCCGAACCCCTTGGCGCCAAATTCCTCCTGCGGAAAAATGCCCAAAAAACGGGTGGGCTATAGCCTTGGGGCGTAGGGCTGGCGATCTTCGTCCGCCTTCCTCGGAATGGGCTGAGACTTTGCCCACCCCCTCCCCGCGACAAAAATAGGCTGCGGGCACAGCCGCGCCCAAAAAAGAGCAGCTGAACACCTTGGCCCCAATTTCGTCCCGCGGAAAAATGCCCAAAAAAGGGGTGGGCTATAGCCTTGGGGCGTGGGGCTGGCGAACTTCGTCCGCCGGACTCGGAATGTGCCGACACTTTGCCCTCACCCTCCCCGCAACAAAAATAGGCCACGGGCGCAGCCGCGCCCAAAAAAGAGCAGCCGAACCCCTTGGCGCCAATTTCGTCCAGTGGAAAAATGCCCAAAAAAGGGGTGCCCTATAGCCTTGGGGCGTGGGGCTGGCCCACTTCGTCCGCCTTCCTCGGAATGGGTCGACACATTGCCCACCCCCTCCCCGCGACAAAAATAGGCCGCGGCCTCAGCCGCACCAAAAAAGGAGAAGCCGAACCCCTTGGCGCCAAGTTCGTCCTGCGGAAAAATGCCCAAAAAACGGGTGGGCTACAGCCTTGGGGCGTAGGGCTGGCGATCTTCGTCCGCCTTCCTCGGAATGGGCCGAGACTTTGTCCACCCCCTCCCCGCGACAAAAATAGGCTGCGGGCACAGCCGCGCGCAAAAAAAAGCAGCTGAACCCCTTGGCCCCAATTTCGTCCCGCGGAAAAATGCCCAAAAAAGGGGTGGGCTATAGCCTTGGGGTGTGGGGCTGGCGAACTTCGTCCGCCGGACTCGGAATGTGCCGAGACTTTGCCCTCACCCTCCCCGCAACAAAAATAGGCCGCGGGCACAGCCGCGCCCAAAAAAGAACAGCCGAACCCCTTGGCGACAAGTTCATCCTGCGGAAAAATGCCAAAAAAGGGGGTGGGCTATAGCCTAGGGGCGTGGGGCGGGCGAACTTCGTCCGCCGGGCTTGGAATGGGCAAAGACTTTGCCCAGCCCCTCCCCACGACAAAAAAAATGCCGCGGGCACAGCCGCGAACAAAAAAGTGCAGCCGAACCCCTTGGCGCCAAGTTCGTCCTGCGGAAAAATGCCCAAAAAGTGGGTGGGCTATAGCCTTGGGGCGTGGGGCGGGCGGACTTCGTCCGCCGGACTTGGAATGGGCCGAGACTATGCCCACCCCCTCCCCACGAAAAAATAGGCCGGGGGCACAGCCGCACCCAAAAAAGAGGAGCTGAACCCCTTGGCGCCAAGTTCGTCCTGCGGAAAAATGCCCAATAAGGGGGTGGGCTATAGCCTTTGGGCGTGCGGCTGGTCAACTTCATCCGCCGGACTCGGAATGTGCCAAGAGTTTGCCCACCCCCTCCCCACGATAAAAATAGGCCGCGGGCACAACCGCGGTCAAAAAAAAGCAGCCGAACCCCTTGACCCCATGTTCGTCCTTCGGAAAAATGCCCAAAAGAGGGGTGGGCAATAGCCTTGGAGCGTGGGGTGGGCGAACTTCGTCCGCCGGACTCGGAATTGGCCGAGACTTTGCCCTGCCCCTCCCCGCGACAAAAATAGGCCGCGGGCACAAGCGCGCCCAAAAAAGAGCAGCCGAAGCCCTTCGCGCCAAGTTTGCCCTGCGGAAAAATGCCAAAAAAGGGGGTGGGCTATAGCCTTGGGGCGTGGGGCTGGCGAACTTCGTCCGCCGGGCTTGGAATGGGCCGAGCCTAGGCCCTCCCCCTCCCCATGAAAAAAATAGGCCGCGGGCCCAGCCGCGCCCAAAAAAGAGCAGCCGAACCCGTTGGCGCCAAGTTCGTCCTGCGGACTCGGAATGGGCCGAGACTTTTCCCACACCCTCCCTGCGACAAAAATAGCCGCGTGCACAGCCACGCCCAAAAAAGAGCAGCCGAACCCCTTGGCGCCATGTTCGTCCGGCGGAAAAATTTCCAAAAAAGGGGTGGGCTATAGCCTCGGGGCGTGGGGCAGGCGAACTATGTCCGCCGGGCTTGGAATGGGCCGAGCCTTTGCCCACCCCCTCCCGGTGACAAAAATAGGCCGCGGGCACAGCCGCGCCCAAAAAAGAGAAGCCGAACCCCTTCACGCCAAGTTCGTCCTGCGGAAAAATGCCCAAAAAGGGGGTGGGCTATAGCCTTCGGGCGTGGGGCTGGCGAACTTCGTCGGCCTTCCTCGGAATGGGCCGAGACTTTACCGACCCCCTCCCCGTGACAAAAATAGGTCGCAGGCACAGCCGTGCCCAAAAAATAGCAGCCGAACCCCTTGGCGCCAAGTTCGTCCTGCGGAAAAATGCCCAAAAAGGGGGTGGGCTATAGCCCTGGGGCGTGGGGCTGGCGAACTTCGTCCGCCGGACTCGGAATGGGTCAAGATTTTTCCCACCCTCTCCCCGCGACAAAAATAGGCTGCGTGCACAGCCGCGCCCAAAAAAGTGCAGCCGAACCCCTTGGCGCCAAGTTCGTCCTGCCGAGAAATGCCCAAAAAGGGGATGGGCTATAGCCTTGGGGCGTGGGGCAGGCGAACTTCGTCCGCCGGGCTTGGAATGGGCCGAGCCTTTGCCCACCCCCTCCCCGCGACAAAAATAGGCCGCGGGCACAGCCGTACCCAAAAAAGAGCAGCCAAACCCCTTGGCGCCAAGTTCGTCCTGCGGAAAAATGCCCAAAAAAGGGCTGTGCTATAGCCTTGGGGCGTGGGGCTGGCGAACATCGTCCGCCGGACTCGGAATGGGCCGAGACATTTCCCACCCCCTCCCCGCGACAAAAATAGGCCGCGGGCACACCCGCGCTCAAAAAAGAGCAGCCGAACCCCTTGGCGCCAACTTCGTCCTGCGGAAAAATGCCCAAAAAAGGGAGTGGGCTATAGCCTTGGCGCGGGGGGCTGGCGAACTTCGTCTGCCTTCCTCGGAATGGGCCGAGACTTTGCCCACCCCCTCCCCGTGCCAAAAATAGGCCGCAGGCACAGCCGCGCCCAAAAAAGAGCAGCCGAACCCCTGGGCGCCAAGTTCGTCCTGCGGAAAAATGCCCAAAAAAGTGCTGTGCTATAGCCTTGGGGCGTGGGGCTGGCGAACATCGTCCGCCGGACTCGGAATGGGCCGAGACATTTCCCACCCCCTCCCCGCGACAAAAATAGGCCGCGGGCACAGCCGCGCTCAAAAAAGAGCAGCCGAACCCCTTGGCGCCAAGTTCGTCCTGCGGAAAAATGCCCAAAAAAGGGAGTGGGCTATAGCCTTGGCGCGTGGGGCTGGCGAACTTCGTCTGCCTTCCTCGGAATGGGCCGAGACTTTGCCCACCCCCTCCCCGTGCCAAAAATAGGCCGCAGGCACAGCCGCGCCCAAAAAAGAGCAGCTGAACCCCTGGGCGCCAAGTTCGTCCTGCAGAAAAATGCCCAAAAAGGTGGTGGGCTATAGCCTAGGGGCGTGGGGCTGGCGAACTTCGTCCGCCGGACTCGGAATGGGCCGAGACTTTCCCCACCCCCTCCCCATGAAAAAAAAAAGGCTGCGGGCACAGCCGCGCCAAAAAAAAAGCAGCCGAACCCCTTGGCGCCAAGTTCGTCCTGCAGAAAATGCCCAAAAAAGGGGTGTGCTATAGCCTTGGGTTGTGGGAACGGCAAAGTTCATCCGCCAGACTCGGAACGGGCCGAGACTTTTCCCAGCCGCTCCCCACGACAAAAATAGGCCGCGGGCACAGCCGCGTCCAAAAAAGAGCAGCCCAACCCCTTGGCGCCAAGTTCGTCCTGCGGAAAAATGCCCAAAAAAGGGGTGTGCTATAGCCTTGGGGCGTGGGGCTGCCGAAATTCGTCCGCCGGACTCGCAATGGGCCGAGACTTTTCACACCCCCTCCCCGTGACAACAATAGGCCGTGGACACAGCCGCGGCCAAAAATGAGCAGCCGAACCCCTTGGCGCCAAGTTCGTCCTGCGGAAAAATGCCCAAAAAAGGGGTCTGCTATAGCCTTGGGGCGTGGGGCTGCCGAAGTTCGTCCGCCGGACTCGGAATGGGCCGAGACTTTTCACACCCCCTCCCCGCGACAACAATAGGCCGCGGACACAGCCGCGGCCAAAAAAGAGCAGCCGAACCCCTTGGCGCCAAGTTCGTCCTGCGGAAAATTGCCCAAAAAAGGGGTGTCCTATCGCCTTTGGGCGTGGGGCTGGCGAACTTCGTCCGCCGGACTTGGAATGGGCCGAGACATTGCCCACCCCCTCCCCATGACAACAATAGGCCGCGGACACAGCCGCGGCCAAAAATGAGCAGCCGAACCCCTTGGCGCCAAGTTCGTCCTGCGGAAAAATGCCCAAAAAAGGGGTGTGCTATAGCCTTGGGGCGTGGGGCTGCCGAAGTTCGTCCGCCGGACTCGAAATGGGCCGAGACTTTTCGAACCCCCTCCCCGCGACAACAATAGGCCGCGGACACAGCCGCGGCCAAAAAAGAGCAGCCGAACCCCTTGGCGCCAAGTTCGTCCTGCGGAAAATTGCCCAAAAAAGGGGTGTCCTATCGCCTTTGGGCGTGGGGCTGGCGAACTTCGTCCGCCGGACTTGGAATGGGCCGAGACATTGCCCACCCCCTCCCCATGACAACAATAGGCCGCGGACACAGCCGCGGCCAAAAATGAGCAGCCGAACCCCTTGGCGCCAAGTTCGTCCTGCGGAAAATTGCCCAAAAAAGGGGTGTCCTATCGCCTTTGGGCGTGGGGCTGGCGAACTTCGTCCGCCGGACTCGGAATGGGCCGAGACTTTTCACACCCCCTCCCCGCGACAACAATAGGCCGCGGACACAGCCGCGGCCAAAAAAGAGCAGCCGAACCCCTTGGCGCCAAGTTCGTCCTGCGGAAAATTGCCCAAAAAAGGGGTGTCCTATCGCCTTTGGGCGTGGGGCTGGCGAACTTCGTCCGCCGGACTTGGAATGGGCCGAGACATTGCCCACCCCCTCCCCATGACAACAATAGGCCGCGGACACAGCCGCGGCCAAAAATGAGCAGCCGAACCCCTTGGCGCCAAGTTCGTCCTGCGGAAAAATGCCCAAAAAAGGGGTGTGCTATAGCCTTGGGGCGTGGGGCTGCCGAAGTTCGTCCGCCGGACTCGAAATGGGCCGAGACTTTTCGAACCCCCTCCCCGCGACAACAATAGGCCGCGGACACAGCCGCGGCCAAACAAGAGCAGCCGAACCCCTTGGCGCCAAGTTCGTCCTACGGAAAATTGCCCAAAAAAAGGGTGTGCTATCGCCTTTGGGCGTGGGGCTGGCGAACTTCGTCCGCCGGACTTGGAATGGCCCGAGACATTGCCCACCCCCTCCCCATGACAACAATAGGCCGCGGTCTCAGCCGCGCCCAAAAAAGAGCAGCCGAACCCCTAGGCGCTAAGTTCGTCCAGCGGAAAAATGCCCAAAAAAAGGGTGGGTTATAGCCTTGGATCGTGGGGCTGGCGAACTTCGTCCGCCGGACTCGGAATGTCCCGAGACATTGCCTACCCCCTCCCTGCGAATAAAATAGGCCGCGGGCACAGCCGCGTCCAAAAAAGAGCAGCCAAACCCCTTGGCGCCAAGTTCGTCCAGCGGAAAAATGCCCCAAAAAGGGGTGGGCTATAGCCTAGGGGCGTGGGCCGGGCGAACTTCGTCCGCCGGACTCGGAATGGGCCGATACTTTTCCCACCCCCTCCCCGCGACAACATTAGGCCGCGGACACAGCCGCGCCCAAAAAAGAGCAGCCGAACCCCATGGCGCCAAGTTCGTCCTGCGGAAAATTGCCCAAAAAAGGGGTGGGCTATAGCCTTTGGGCGTCGGGCCGGCAAAGTTCATCCGCCTTCCCCGGAATGGGCCGAGACTTTTCTCACCCGCTCCCCGCTCCAAAAATAGGCCGCGGGCACAGCCGCGACCAAAAAAGAGCAGCCGAACCCCTTGGCGCCAAGTTCGTCCTGCGGAAAAAAGCCCAAAAAAGGGGTGGGCTATAGGCTTGGGGAGTGGGGATGGCGAACTTCGTCCGCCAGACTCGGAATGGGCCGAGACCTTGCCCACCCCCGCCCCACGACAAAAAGAGGCCACGGGCACAGCCGCGCCCAAAAAACAGCAGCCGAACCCCCCTTGGCGCTAAGTTCGTCCTGTGGAAAAATGCCCAAAAAAAGGGTGGGCAAAAGCCTTGGGACGTGGGGCTGGCGAACTTCGTCCGCCGGACTCGGAATGTCCCGAGACTTTGTCCACCCCCTCCCTGCGAATAAAATAGGCCGCAGGCACAGCCGCGCCCAAAAAAGAGCAGCCGAACCCCTGGGCGCCAAGTTCGTCCAGCGGAAAAATACCCAAAAGGGGGTGGGCTATAGCCTTGGGGCGTGGGCCTGGCGAACATCGTCCGCCGGACTCGGAATGGGCCCAGACTTTTCCCACCCCCTCCTCATGACAACAATAGGCCGCGGACACAGCCGCGCCCAAAAAAGAGCAGCCGAACCCCTTGGCGCCAAGTTCGTCCTGCGGAAAATTTCCCAAAAAAGGGGTGTGCTATAGCCTTTCGGCGTGGGGCCGGCAAAGTTCATCCGCAATCCTCAGAATGGGCCAAGACTTTGGCCACCCCATCCCCGCGCCAAAAATAGGCCGCGGGCTCAGCCGCGCCCAAAAAAGAGCAGCCGGACCACATGGCCCCAAGTTCATCCTGCGGAGAAATGCCCAAAAAACGGGTGTGCTATAGCCTTGGGGCGTGGGGCTGCTGAAGTTCGTCCGCCAGACTCGGAATAGGCCGAGACTTTGCCCACCCCCTCCCCGCGACAAGAATAGGCCACGGGCACAGCCGCACCCAGAAAAGAGCAGCCGACCCCCTTGGCGCCAAGTTCGTCCTGCGGAAAAATGCCCAAAAAAGGGGTGGGCTATAGCCTTTGGGCGTCGGGCCGGCAAAGTTCATCCGCCTTCCCCGGAATGGGCCGAGACTTTTCTCACCCGCTCCCCGCTCCAAAAATAGGCCGCGGGCACAGCCACGCCCAAAAAAGATAAGCCGAACCCCTTGGCGCCAAGTTCGTCCTGCGGAAAAATGCCCAAAAAGGGGGTGGGCTATAGCCCTGGGGCGTGGGGCAGGCGAACTTCGTCCGCCGGACTCGGAATGGGTCGAGATTTTTCCCACCCCCTTCCCGCGACAAAAATAGGCCGCGTGCACAGCCGCGCCCAAAAAAGAGCAGCCGAACCCCTTGGCGCCAAGTTCGTCCTGCCGAGAAATGCCCAAAAAGGGGATGGGCTATAGCCTTGGGGCGTGGGGCAGGCGAACTTCGTCCGCCGGGCTTGGAATGGGCCGAGCCTTTGCCCACCCCCTCCCCGCGACAAAAATAGGCCGCGGGCACAGCCGCGCCCAAAAAAGAGAAGCCGAACCCCTTCACGCCAAGTTCGTCCTGCGGAAAAATGCCCAAAAAGGGGGTGGGCTATAGCCTTCGGGCGTGGGGCAGGCGAACTTCGTCGGCCTTCCTCGGAATGGGCCGAGACTTTGCCGACCCCCCCTCCCCGCGACAAAAATAGGCCGCAGGCACAGCCGTGCCCAAAAAATAGCAACCGAACCCCTTGGCGCCAAGTTCGTCCTGCGGAAAAATGCCCAAAAAGGGGGTGGGCTATAGCCTTCGGGCGTGGGGCTGGCGAACTTCGTCGGCCTTCCTCGGAATGGGCCGAGACTTTGCCGACCCCCTACCCGCGACAATAATAGGCCGCAGGCACAGCCGTACCCAAAAAATAGCAGCCGAACCCCTTGGCGCCAAGTTCGTCCTGCGGAAAAATGCCCAAAAAGGTGGTGGGCTATAGCCCTGGGGCGTGGGGCTGGCGAACTACGTCCGCCGGACTCGGAATGGGCTGAGACTTTTCCCACCCCCTCCCCGCGACAAAAATAGGCCGCGTGCACAGCCGCGCCCAAAAAAGATCAGCGGAACCCCTTGGCGCCATGTTCGTCCTGCGGAAAAATTCCCAAAAAAGGGGTGGGCTATAGCCTTGGGGCGTGTGGCAGGCGAACTACGTCCGCCGGGCTCGGAATGGGCGAGACTATGGCCACCCCCTCCCCGCGACAAAAATAGGCCGCGTGCACAGCCGCGCCCAAAAAAGCGCGGCCGAATCCCTTGGTGCCAAGTTCGTCCTGCGGAAAAATGCCCAAAAAATTGGTGGGCTATAGCCTTGGGCCGTGGGGCTGGCGAACTTCGTCCGCCGGACTCGGAATGTGCCGAGACTTTGCCCACCCACTCCCCGCGATAAAAATAGGCCGCGGGCACAGCCACGCCCAAAAAAGAGCAGCCGATCCCCTTGGCGCCAAGTTCGTCCAGCGGAAAAATGCCCCAAAAGGGGGTGGGCTATAGCCTTGGGGCGTGGGCCTGGCGAACATCGTCCGCCGGACTCGGAATGGGCCGAGACTTTTCCCACCCCCTCCTCGTGACAACAATAGGCCGCGGTCACAGCCGCGCCCAAAAAAGAGCAGCCGAACCCCTTGGCGCCAAGTTCATCTTGCGGAAAATTGCCCAAAAAAGGGGTGTGCTATAGCGTTTCGGCGTGGGGCCCGCAAAGTTCATCCGCAATCCTCAGAATGGGCCAAGACTTTGGCCACCCCATCCCCGCCCCAAAAATAGGCCGCGGGCTCAGCCGCGCCCAAAAAAGAGCAGCCGGACCACATGGCGCCAAGTTCATCCTGCGGAGAAATGCCCAAAAAACGGTGTGCTATAGCCTTGGGGCGTGGGGCTGCTGAAGTTCATCCGCCAGACTCGGAATAGGCCGAGACTTTGCCCACCCCCTCCCCGCAACAAGAATAGGCCACGGGCACAGCCGCGCCCAGAAAAGAGCAGCCGACCCCCTTGGTGCCAAGTTCGTCCTGCGGAAAAATGCCCAAAAAAAGGGTGGGCTATAGCCTTGGGGCGTGGGGCCGGCGAACTTCGTCCGCCGGACTCGGAATGTGCCGAGACTTTGGCCACCCACTTCCCGCGGCAAAAATAGGCCGCGGGCACAGCCACGCCCAAAAAAGAGCAGCCGAACCCCTTGGCACCAAGTTCGTCCTGTGGAAAAATGCCCAAAAAAGGGGTGTGCTATAGCCTTGGGGCGTGGGGCTGCCGAAGTTCGTCCGCCGGACTCGGAATGGGCCGAGACTTTTCACACCCCCTCCCCGCGACAACAATAGGCCGCGGACACAGGCGCGGCCAAAAAAGAGCAGCCGAACCCCTTGGCGCCAAGTTCGTCCTGCGGAAAATTGCCCAAAAAAGGGGTGTGCTATCGCTTTTGGGCGTGGGGCTGGCAAAGTTCATCCGCAATCCTCAGAATGGGCTGAGACTTATGCCACGTAATCCCCGCGCAAAAATTAGGCCGCGGACTCAGCCGCGCCCCAAAAAGAGCAACCGGACCACTTGGCGCAAAGTTTATCCTACGGAGAAATGCCCAAAAAACGGGTGTGCTATAGCCTTGGGGCGTGTGGCTGCTTAAGTTCGTCCGCCGAACTCAGAATAGGCCGAGACTTTGCCCACCCCCTCCCCGCGATAAAAATAGGCCATGGGCACAGCCGCGCCCAAAAAAGAGCAGCCGTACCCCTTGGCGCGAAGTTTGTCCTGCGGAAAAATGCCCAAAAAACGGGTGGGCTATATCCTTGGGGCGTGGGGCTGGCGCAATTCATCCGCCAGACTCGGAATGGGCCGAGACTTTGCCCACACCCTCCCCGTGGCAAAAATAGGCCGTCGGCACGGCCGCGCCCAGAAAAGAGCAGCCGATCCCCTTGGCGCCAAGTTCGTCCAGCAGAAAAATGCCCAAAAAGGGGGTGGGCTATAGCCTTGGGGCGTGGGGCTGGCGCACTTCGTCCGCCTTCCTCGGAATTGGCCGAGACTTTGGCCACACCCTCCCCGCTAAAAAAATAGGCCGTGGGCAAAGCCGCGCCCAAAAAAGAGCAGCCGATCCCCTTGGCGCCAAGTTCGTCCAGCGGAAAAATGCCCAAAAAGGGGGTGGGCTACAGCCTTGGGGCGTGGGGCCGGCGAACTTTGTCCGCCATCCTCGGAATTGGCCGAGACTTTGGCCACACCCTCCCCGCTAAAAAAATAGGCAGTGGGCACAGCCGCGCCCA